>JBBYHH010080031.1:0-15402 GCA_038382905.1 Daphne laureola
CAAAGCTCCTCAACCCTCTATCAAATTGTACATCAAAAACTTTTATAGCCAAATTCTTCTCCTCCCTCAGTGCTCCCTTGTAAACTGTAGCATAGGAGCCAGCTCCAAGTAACTTATTCTCACTGAATCCATCCGTTGCTAACACAATTTCTTGGTACCTAATTCGTCTATCTGTTGTCAGAAGTGGATCTGCCTCTGCTCTCCAGCATTCCATCAGCATGGAGAAGCATAATGATAACCTTTTCTGGCACATTATCAGAATACAACAGAGAAGTAAAAAACAGAAGAGTGAAGGTAATAGTAATAGAAGTTTCCAAAGGGAAGATCTTCTATGACTATGACTTTTACATCGTGGAACATGCAGACGTGGTGCACCACAAAGAGCTTCATTACCTATGTAGGATTCAGCTGTAAAATATTGGAAAGGCCCACCACTAGGAATTTCCCCCACAAGTGAATTAACAGAAACATTAAAAAACCTAAGGTACCTGCAGTCCTCCAACTGAACAAGGATTCTTCCAGTAAGGTTGTTCTTGGATAGATCCAAGACTTCCAAGTTCAAACAAGGCCGATCTGACGGCATGGGTCCTTGCAATCTGTTTTCTGCTAAGGAGAGATGAATAAGACTCTCAAGAAGCCAAACGGATACTGGAATAACACCTGATAACTGATTCTTTGAGAAGTCAATCACAAAAGTGGCACTGTGATCACCAATTTCTGATGGGAGAGGTCCATCTAGAGAATTTGAAGACATGTTTACTGCCCGAATATGACTGAACTGAAACAAACTCGAGGGGATTCTGAAGATAAATCTGTTTGAGCTGAGGTCAAGTGTCCTTAAAGATCCAGAATTGCCCAGGCACTCTGGGATGGAACCTGAGATCCCATTGCCACCTAAATTTAACTCCTCCAAACTGGTCAAATTACAAATGGTACTGCTCATGTTTCCTTGCAGTCTATTGTTTTGGAGGCGCAAAACTTGCAGCTTTTCTAGTTTTCCGATTGTTCCTGGAATAAAACCCACCAACCCATTGTTTCCCAACTCTAAGCCTATCAAGCCACTTAGGTTGCCAACTTCAACGGGTATATGATCCCTGAGCTTGCAATCTTCTGCAAAAAGTAGCTCCAGGGAAGTGGAGAAATTACCAATGGAGGAAGGTAGGTTGATATTAAGTGAATTTCCTGATAACACTAATCGTTTCAACTGCCTGCATTTTCCTAAAGAATAAATGAAATTTGATTCTGGCTCAGAGGGACCACCAGTGAAGTGATTATATGCCAGATCAAGTTTTTGAAGGCTTCTCAGGTTACTCAACATGTTGAGATTTGAGCTGGTGAACGAGTTATAAGATAAGTCCAAGGAAGTAAGCCTGGAAGCATTCGAAATAGATGCAGGGATTTCCCCATGAAGTTCATTTTGCTGAAGAAGAAGTTCCAGGAGATTTGGGAGGAAGAGGCCTAAAGTTGGGACAAGACTACCTGAGAAGCTGTTCACACGAAGATTGATAACTTCTATTGTTGAGATATTGAACAAGGTAGATGGAATCAGGCCACTAAGGATGTTATTATTCACTTTGAATGCCTCTAAATTTTGAAGATTACCAATCTCAGTTGGTATTGGACCTGAAATAGAAAGGAAACACAGCGCCAATTGCTTTCACTGCACAAAGCTCAGAAAGACCCAAAGTATCCATTTCATTACAAGGATTCCGCACACAAAATTTAGAATAAAATAAAAACACTGAAGAAAGGACAGAACATCAATGAGGCATTGCAACTTATATTTCACATGATCCAATAAAGACATGTTATTACCTGTCAAATTGTTTTCACTTAAATTTATTTCCTCAAGCAATGTGCAGTTTCCAATACTGCTTGATATGGGACCTGCACAAGTGAAAGTTTCAAGAGTAACAAGCATCATCGCCCACGAACACAAAGGAAGTGATAGTAGGCTATGATCATCATGAGTCTAGTAAAAGACAAGAAAGCAAATTAAACCAGAGTTGATGATACAGACGAAACTAGCTAGTATGGTGATTCCGTGAGATGCTTAGACACATCAAGGTGAGAAGAGTGTTTATCTAATTCTGGATGATTAACTTTCCCAATCTATCTTTTGTTCATGTCTGATGAAGCATATTCAGTCACTACATATTTTCTAACACAAATCAACATTCTGAATTTCTGATAAACAGCCTTCATCATCTCTCAGCTAGTGAGCCGAAAAATTCATTTCCCTGGTGGTTGCTACTAAATGAACTAGAGAGTTAATGCATTTGTACTACTGTAAGGGTGTGTTCATTGAATGTTTTTGTTTTTTCATCAAATCAATCAGTTCTTCCCATCTTTTCCTCAAAAAAAAAAACTTACTCCATCAATTTTTAAAAACACCCACTATTCTTACGTGATTTAAGTACCTTCCAAGCTGTTATGGGCAAGATATAACTTGCTGAGCATGGTTAAGGTCCAGAGCTGAGATGGGATCCTACCGGACAGGTTGTTGTAGGTGAGATCAATTGCTTGAACTGAAGACAGACTCCCTATGTGTGGACTAATAGTGCCATTTAAACCCATGGAAGAAAGATTCAAGGCTATGACCCTCCCCGATTCGCTGCCACAAGTGACACCGGTCCAATTACAGACAGAGATACCTGGAGACCAATTTGCAGCCAAAAGGTTTCGGCTGTCAGGGGTCAAATGCTGTTTGAAGGAAAGAAGAGCGGCCTCATCTTTGGTTGTGCTCACCGCTTGTTCAACCATGAAGACGATAGCTACAAGTGCCCAGATGAAGAAAGAGCTACACTTCATTGACTTAGAGGGCGAGGAAGCAATGCTACTACTACAGTCTTCAAGGCTAGCTCAGAGACAAATTTGCATTATAGCAGAACATCGTGTTGTTTCCTCCAACCTTTTAAATCTTAAAACATTCTGAAAATTGCGACGGGACAGGCCAACTTCATGCCAGGATAATGATTTTGTAACTTTTCTTCTTCTGAAAGTAGACTAGATTCGTAAATTTTTTACTCCATCTGTCCCTCATAATTGTCTATTTTCTTTTGAAGTTTTTTTCCCAAATTCCTTTATTATTTTGCTCTCAATGTCAATTCTCCTTCAATAATTGAATGGAAAGAGTTCACCACGTTCTCTTTATTTATCCGGGAGCAAAAATTTAAAATACATATATTTGACCTTTTTTATTTATTACAGCGTATATTCAACTCCTTATAAAATCTACGCGCCAATCAAAGCCCCCAATTATTTTGGGTTGTACTATTTTCAATTTTAGCTTCCTTTTGATTTTTTTTTTAAATGCAACTAAGTATATTATTACAACTCCTCATGTCTCAAAATAATAATAATAATAATAATAATAATGCACCTATTTTCTTTGCATAAGTAATACACTTATTATTATACAGTTTCAATCTTACAGCTAATTAGTACCTTTTCTTTTACAAATAAATAAATAAATAAATAAATATCACTCAAATGAACTGAAGAGTAAATTATAGTTTTAGGGCTAAAATAGAAATTAAAAAGTTATTGAAATAGAAATAATAGTTTTAAGGGTAAAATAGAATATCTGAATATTCTCATAATTCAAAAAAAACTGAATATATAATACCGAAATAGATATGTAAATCAAGTTATAGAGTAACTTTAGTAGTTGTAGTTTCTTGGAAAGTAGAGGACGGATAGGCATAGCAATCCTAATCCCTGAGAAAGAGCAGAGAAGCAGCTAACCAGACTTGGCGGGAGGAAATGGAATGGAAGGTGATGTCCTTTCCTGGCTTCAAGGAAAGTGCACTCTGCTGTATCAGCTATGAGAGGCTGGTTCCCCTTACCCACCCAGAAACCATCCGATCCACAAAGCAAGGCACTAGAGATGGCAGAGGCTGCTGTTTCATTTGCTTTTGACAGACTGGCTGAGCTTCTCAATCAAGTCGACCTTCACACAAATGTTCGCAAAGAAATTGAAAATCTGCAAGATGAACTGTCACGGATGCGGTGTTTCCTAAGGGATGCGGATTCAAAGCAAGATGAAGACCAGAGAGTTCGAAACTGGGTCTCAGAGATCAGAAATGTTGCTTATGATGCCGAAGACCTTATCGACAAATTTATCCACAGAACTGAAACTCGCAAGAAAAACAAACTCCTCAAAAGGTATGCTTCTGTCCTCAAGGAATGGAGACATAGATCAAAGATTGCGAATGAACTTGTGACCATCCAAACAAGAATGCAAAACATTTCTGCCAGCCGAGAAATGTACGGCATCAAGAACATTGGAGAAGGATCGAGTACCGTAAATGAGAGGCTGAGAAAATTACGAAGATCGCCTCCTTGTGGCGAAGACCGACACATTGTAGGCCTGGATAATGACATTGCCAAGCTGATGATGCAACTTGTCCAGAGCGAGGATCAATGGCATGCAATCACAATCGTTGGAATGGGAGGCATTGGGAAGACCACTCTAGCCAAGAAGGTCTATAACCATGATCAAGTTCAGGCTCGTTTTCCTTCACGAGCATGGGTTTACGTATCACAGGAGTTCAGTGCCAGGGACATACTTCAGGCAATTATAAGACAGGTGGCCCCAACTCGGAGGAAATTGGAAACACTGCAGGATGGAGAATTGGAAGCGCTGCTTCATGAAAACCTAAGGAAGAAACGTTATCTGGTCATCTTAGATGATGTCTGGAGCGTGGAAGCATGGGATTCTCTAACAAAGGCCTTCCCGAACAGAAACAATGGCAGCAGAGTGGTGCTCACAACTCGTATTAGGAGTATTGCTCAGAGAGCAGATGCCCTGACTGAGCCTTATGATTTACAGTTCCTGAACAACGAAAATGGCTGGAAGTTGTTCTGCAGTAAAGCTTTCATCAAGAACTCTGATGCACACTGTTCCCCAAAGCTGGAGGAGGTAGGGAAGGAGATTGTGACCAAATGTGCTGGTCTACCATTAGCCATCATTGTTATTGGAGGGCTACTCTCGAGGAAAAGAAACCTGGTTGAATGGAAACGAGTTCTTGGCAACATGAACTCACTTTTCGCCAGAGACCCTAATGGAGTCTCAGCTATACTGGCTCTGAGCTATAATGATTTGCCATACTATCTGAAATCGTGCTTTCTCTATCTAGGACAGTTTCCTGAAGACCATATGATACCCACACATAAGCTGTTTCGGCTGTGGATAGCAGAGGGTTTGATTCCGCAGCAGCGAGAAAGGATGGAGGATGTGGCAGAGGATTACTTAAATGAGTTGATTGAGAGAAACATGGTTCAGATCGCAAAGCTCAGTGTGAATCACAGAGTCAAGCAATGCCGTCTTCATGACTTACTGCGCGATCTCTCAATCTCAAAGGCAAAAGCAGAGAACTTTTATGAGACTCAAGGGAGCCAGAGTCAGTATTCTGCACCTAAATCGCGCCGCCATGCCTTCTACTCCACATTCCATTGGCCACAGGAGAGGTATTCCAACCCCCATCTACGCTCACTTCTCTTCTTCAGAGTTGATCATCAAAGCCAAGTCAATTATTACATCAATGATCCTTACAAGATGGAAGGAAGTGATCTGGACTACATTGGGAAAACCTTTAAGCTGCTTAGAACTCTCGACTTGGAGGGTATAACTTGTACCACCATCTCAAGCACTATAGGGGAACTGATTCATCTAAAGTACTTGGGGTTAAAGGAGACCAACTTGCAGGTTCTTTCATCAGCCATAGGTTCTTTGGGCAGCCTGCAGACTCTGGACATAGCTGGAAACCTTCATCTCCGTGTCTTGCCTAATGTATTGTGGAGCCTACCAAAACTAACGCACCTATACATGTGCGGCCATAAGTATGGAGGCCAGCTGAGAATCGACACGCTACTGCAACTCCAGACTCTATCAGAGATACATGTAGAGAAATGGCGCCAAAATAACACAACAAACCTCATTAGTTTGAGGAAACTGGGAATGAGAGGAGATTTCAGCTCAGGAGCGAATGATACATTCAACTCCATTGCAGCGCTCCGGAAGCTTGAATCCCTGTACCTGCGCGCAGAAGATTCCGAGTTCCCATCACTCGTCCAACTCAGAGCCCTTCAAAATCTCATCAAACTGCATCTAAGAGGAAGGATAAGAGAGTTACCAGCGGCGCCGGAGTTCCCTCCTAACCTAACCCAGGTGACATTAGAGCACACCCATCTCCGCCAAGATTCGATGGCGATCCTAGAGCAGCTCCCGAATCTACTGATTCTGAGGTTAAGGTCACAGTCTTATGTCGGAGCGATAATGAGAATGTCCGCTGACGGATTTCAAGAGCTGGAGTCCCTGGAGCTCCACACCTTGGAAGCTCTGGAAGAAATGAATGTGGAAGAAGGCGCAATGCCAAGGCTTAAATCCTTTGGGATCACCAATTGCGGGAAGCTGAAGATGCTCCCGGATGAAACGAAGTCTCTCGGTAACCTCCGTGAGGTGGTGATCGCGGAGATGGCCAGGGTCTTCGTGGATAGACTTCGAGGAGAAGACTCGTACAAAGTGCAGCATGTTCCCACCATTTTATACCTTTGATTCGAAGTCTTAACACCCGGTAATACCAGTAACCGTCGTTTCGTTCCTGGCATTGGCAAGATGAAGTACTCACCTCACCTCCGGCTCCTCCATGGTAGACTGACTCAGAGAATTTGGGGATGATGACATTGAAGGGAGGCATGTAACTGTTGCAGGCGTGGGCTCAATCTTTCTGTAAACTGACTGAGTTTTGTTTGGGTTGGGTGTTTTACTGTAGCTTTGAACAAAAGCAAAAGCAAAAGCTAAGCCCAATAGGTAGGAAGTAAAATACTCTATGATGCACTTTATCCCCACTCCAGTTCTTCTCCAATCACCATTCATACAAGCGCAGCGAACTCCAGAAAAGTAACGAGAATCTTCTCTTCTTCAGTAGTACACAACAATCACGAAACGAAATGCTCAACTCTTTAGCAGCTACTTCTTCTTCTTCTTCTGCCTCCTCTCTCATCTCCAACCCCTTCCTCTCAACTTTCACTAAGCTTCCTCTTTCCACAACCCTCTCTTTCACCTTTCCCCGCCACAATCGACCCATCTCTCTCTACAACCCTCCCATGAACATCCTCAAGAATTTCGGCTTCGGCTCCGACTCCAAACCCAGCCCTTCCATGGACAATTCCTCCATCGCCCAATCCCCAGACGAAGACCTTCCCGCTGCCGGCCAGCAGTTCGCCCAATTCGGCGCCGGATGCTTCTGGGGCGTCGAATTGGCCTACCAGAGAGTCCCCGGCGTCACCAAAACGGAGGTCGGTTACAGCCAGGGCTTCCTCCATGAGCCGAGCTACGAGGACGTCTGTTCTGGGACCACGAATCATACTGAGGTCGTTAGGGTTCAGTTCGATCCCAAAGACTGCAGCTACGACGCTTTGCTTGATGTGTTCTGGGCTCGTCATGATCCTACCACGCTTAATCGCCAGGTGGGTCTTTCAATTTGTCTCTCAGTTGGTTTTCTATACATGACGTTCCTTTATTGCTTTGCTGGTTTAGTTTTGCAATTGGTTTAGCTTAGTAGTAGAAGATAAGGTTTCAATTTTCTGATTCATTGCTTGAGGCTTCAGGTCTCACGTAAAGCTGTTTGCTTCACAGGTTAAACTTTTATTTTTAAGACGCAGATACCATGAATTCAATCCTTGTATGTGGTAATGTTAATTCCTTTGATGTGTAACCAAATACTTCATTCAAATAAATCCTTGAGAAGAAGAAGAACATGTTTTTGGTAATCTCTGTGTGACTTCAAATTGTGTTGAGCCACACCTTCAAATAAATGGGAGATTACAAGTTCCTAGGTGAAAAGGCCTGATTTCTAGCTATATAATCTGCTCGTTTCTGCTCAATGTATGATGTTTCTCTCTTTAAGTCTAACATGTGTTGTGGATCTGGTACACTAATAGGATTGCTGCTTTGGTTGAAGCACAAGGGTACGTTTTGTGAATTGCAGGGCAATGCAAAACAATCAAGTGAAACTTTGCCTATAAGTGCAACTAGGAAGTTCAATTTATTGTTAACATTGTGTTTCATTGTTTGGTCTCTGTGTGTGTGTGTGTGTGTGTGTGTGTGAACATTGTCTCAATATTCAGGATAACCTCAAATGGGAAGAGTCTCATAAAAGTTCAGGTGTTTGTACTGATTTAGTATTTTGGTGAGATGGTTTCTTCGAGACTCACTAAGGTTCATTTGGGCATATCATTTGAAATTTGTATTAGAGATTGGGAGAATTTTCGTACAGTCTTATTCTTTGACACTAAATGCTAACGAACCTTACTAAAACTGTGGCTTGTGTGTGTGCATGTTTGTGCTTGGACAGTTGCATGCAAAATCCTATCTTTGATTTCAAAACTGCCTTAGAAGCACCTGCTCTGTTAGTTAGCCTTTTCTGTTTGCTTGTTCTGAACTGCAATGGCTTTGGTGACAGGGAAACGACGTGGGAACACAATACAGATCTGGAATCTACTACTACACACCGGAACAGGAGAAGGCAGCTAAGGAGTCAATGGAGCGACAAGAGAAAGTGTTGAGTAGGATGATTGTTACGGAGATTTTGCCTGCAAAGAAATTCTATAGGGCAGAGAGCTATCATCAGCAGTACCTGGCAAAAGGAGGGCGTATGGGGTTCCAGCAGTCTGCTGAGAAAGGGTGCAATGATCCAATCCGATGCTACGGCTAAGCTCTCCTCTCCTCTCCTCTCTATGGTAAATAGTAACAGATGATTGTTAATACTGGTATTTTACTATGTATGACCTCTTTTTACAACTGCTTTCGGGCGGTTTTTAAGGTGTGAGCAATACTATACAATACAAGTTTATATATATTTGCGTGTATATTAGGCGTAGTAGGACAAGCTATCCCACTGCAACAGGCCCATTTACTCAGTTAGCAAAGTATGGGAAATGGAAGAACAGACCAACTCCATTTCTCATGAGACAAAAACGTGATTTTTAGAAGTCATGGATTTTACTCCCTTAAAAAAATCTATAGTTTCCCTTTTGTGCTATCTTAAAAAAAAATTGATACACTTTAAATATATATATATATATATAGAAGTGCAATAAAATGATTATCATATGTATTTTTCATGAGTGTTAGGTATTTTAACTTAAATATTTTTTTATCTATATCATAATTTGAACTATAGTATATTTTTTGTATATATTTTTTTATGATTTTATTTCATTATTTATTATTTTATAAATATTTGAATTAAATATTAAATTTTAAAATATGAAAGTCAAAGGTATATATCAATGAAAATAGTATATGGGATATTGATGCGTGTTTTCATTTTTTTTTAATTGAGCATGCGATAATTGTGATGATAAAAAGTTAATGAAAAAATGTGATTTTGATGGTGAATCGATGGGAGAATCTGTGATTCCATTTTTCCACAAATCTCGATATAGCAAACAGGGCTGTAGTCTCTATCTAGGCCACAAGTGGGCATGGCCGGTGTTGGTAGCCCTAATTAGACCCAAACTGTCAACCGCGAGTTGCTTCATTTGCGGTGCTTCCATCAAAACAATTCTTACCGAAACTTTAAAAAATTTACATTTTAATTATTGTGGATGAAGCGAGTTAATTCATCAATAAAGTAAAGCGGTTTATCATAATGCGAATTGATTCATAGAACGGGTCGACTTGTTCTAATGCATATCCCTAAATCTGACCGACAATTTATCTAGAAAATTCATCCCATATTTTAAAATTTTACATTTCTCTTCAATTGTAGCACTCTTTATTTACTCCTATCAGGCCACAAGTAAAGTACCATCTAATTCCCCTTCTTGCTGGTTTTGGAGCTTGCATTACATGATGTTTTCTTGTTACTCGTTGTTTTAATTGGCCAGTAGAAGAAAGAAAGAAAAATTCTCATGATCAATTATATTAATTGGCGGTTGTAACCATTTTTTACTCATAATTGGAGAATATAATCATTTGCCTAAGTTCAGCGACAATAATAACTCTCTTTCTTTCTTCTTCTTTTCTTTTTTTCAATAATGTAAAAAAGATTTACCAAAGAAAGTACTAATTTACTAGATCAGATCTGGATTATTAGCGGGACGTTTACTTATATATATAGTAATTAAGATGCAAGTATATATATGCAAGTTTACAGCTAACATGCATATCTTTGGCACAATCCAGATCCAAACCAAATTTCATGTGATCACCTTGCTTTTGCTTCATACACCTGGGTACGTAAATCATCTGATCAATGGTAATTAATTAGAACAATAATTAACTTTTTATATAGTTTATTTGCCCTAATTACTAGTGTTTCTGCTTATGGTATATATATCCTAAAATTAACATCTCGGGAATTTGGTGCAGATTCTTATAATTATTTAAAAATGAAATTTCATTGTCATTCAAACGAACAAAAATAAACTCCACAATCCACATGGTCCCCTTTAACTTGATTGATTCGTTTACACCTTTTCGGCCTTAACTTCAACTGGCCCGCCCCATGTGGCTGAAACCCTGAAACTCTGGTTATCTTAATTAGTTCGATTAATCATATTAGTTATTTCGCATTTTAAAAAAGAAAAACAAAAACAAGAATCGTACGCCTTATAATTACAATGTAAATTAAGGTTTGAAAATCTAAATAACTTTATACTTAAAACTCACCGGCAGTCCAGCTACAACATGTGCTAACACTCTGTCACTCATTGATGTTTTTCGAATATTGGGTACTAATTAATATACTCCTGATTACGGAGTTGAAACTTGAAATACATAATAACAGAAATTAAACATGCATTTCATTTTCTGCGTCGGTTGCTGATTACTACTCTTTTCCACATACAGTAAAATGGGGTTCAAAAACAGGTGGTTGGTTTAGCTGTCTTTTTCCATTCTAAGTGAAGCTAAGGGTGTGTTCTTTTCAATAATAATTTATTGTAAATTGGAGAGAGTTTTTTTTTTTTTTGGTTGAAAAATATGTAAAATTTAAAGAGTTATTGGTTGTCAAATGTCGGTGGTGAAAAGAACATACTCACATTGTTCAGGTGCAATATGGAGCAAAAAATAAAGAAAGAAAGAATGGGTCAAATCAAAAGGAGCCCTCAGAGAATTTTCTGTCTGTCTTTTTGGTTGCGCATGAATGCATGATTGTACAGAAACTGAAAAGATGTCTCAGCTGCTAATGCTATGCAGCTATCGTCGTCTATCAGAAACTCTGTTAATCTCCTTGAACTTTTTCTTATCGTGCACTTCAGTCCCCAAAACAGCAAAACTGCCAAACGTTCAATAACACTGTTATAAGACACTACAGAACAAATACATGAGGTGATTGAACATAGCCGTGGATTGGGATTGTTTCACTTCACTTTCACCTCATCATCTCTCACCGACACAGTATACTACTAGAAAGAACACACTAAAGAGGTTGGAAAAATTTATATTTAGAAATTATACACATCGATTTATAATTTACATTTAAAATATTTGAATTTGCATGTTAAATTGTTAAAGAAATAAAATTATAGATTAAATGTTAAAAACAAAACCCACAAACAAAATAGGACAACAAATAATATCTACGAGTAACTAATTAAGCAAGAATAATGGTCTTTTAACTTTATTGTAAAGAATACGCGCTAGGGCTTTTGTCCAGCGCCGCATCGTCGATTGGGATGCGTCCGGTACTTTTCCGGCAGCGAGCTCGGAGATTTGGAGTCTGTTTTTGCTTGGATTCGAGGAGAATTGTGGCAGCCTTCCTCTTCTAGGCGGTTTCGACGCTGCCAGTTCCATGGGGCTTGGTGGTTGGAGGGGAGGCTCGAGAGATGTTGGGGCTTGCTGGTCTGTTCCTGCACAGCGTTGCGTCCGCTAGGGGGTTTTGGTTCAGCTCGGTTGGCTGGTTGTTGCCCGCCTCCGCCGGGGTGGGTGTATATCTTTGGTTTTTCTATTAGCAAGAATCGTGATCTGGATGGTTTCTTGGAAGGGTATGAGAAATTGTTGGATGGTGTCTTGGGAAAGTGAAAGGGCTCGAATCAATGGCCAGTAGGAAGAGACACAAGGACCGGCAGGGGGCGACAACGTTCCCTGCCTGACTCCGTGAGCTTCCAGGTAACGAATGATTGGGTTTTACAGTTCAGCCTAATTATTCGGTTTTTAGTAAGGACTCAGGTTTCTCAGTGGACAATGGTGTGTAGTCGGTCTTGGTTGTGGTTCAATTTCGTAGGCTGTGGTGATTGTACTTGTTTTCCAAGCTCCTTTGCAGGGAACACGTTCTTTCGGACCTGCTTAGCGTGGCTTTAATGGAGGAGGACGGTAGTCTCGGTCAGTCTTGCGTATGCTGTGGACAGAAGGTTGATTCAAACCTTATGATTTTTTGAAGGAACCTACAATCAACAAATTCATCAGAGGAGTTGCATCTTATGTTGTCTATATGCTTATGTATGTCGAAGTCCCGTTTATACTCTTTTTAAGAACTTTTTTCTTTGGTCATTTTGTATGCTTTTAAGTTTTGAAACTCTTACTTTATTAGTCTTTTGAAACTATAGATCGGATCATGTTCATGTCTTGCAAAAAACATTATTAACTATCAAAGAGCTATTCGTGCTTTATTTGTTTATCCAGTCTGAAACTATTTGTCATTAAATGAATAGTCTATAAAAAATAAAAAATAAAAAATAAAAAAATAAGCAAGAATATCTACGGTAGTTCAAAAGAATAAAAAAGTTTGTGTCATGCAAAAACAAAAAACAAAAAAGTTTTAAATCAAAATAAGAAAATAGGACAAAAGAATTTCATATAATTGCATTTTAAAATCTGGCAAATACTTTCACGAGGACAGTATCATTTATTGCCATCCAGCGTATGTTTCCGATCGTAATATGTTTACTGGTTGTTGTGGATTGGACATTTGATTCACACCTGAAAAATCATTTTATTGCACTTCTATAATTGAACTTAGGGAAATGTCTCATTTTATATTTAAGGTTTGTTCGTTGAATTTTTTGACTGTTATTTTAAAATAAGTTTTTGTATGTCATTAATATTTTATCTTTATATCATTTTTACCATTGAGTTTGTTTTTTTGATTATTTTTATCACGAACGTTGTTAATGCGGGGGAATATTATCACGTTTCATGCTCAATTTGTACCAATTTTTTTTAAAATAAAATAAAAACCCTAAATTTGTAAAATTACAATTTAAACCTTAAAAAATTAACCCGACGACGGTTTAACTCCCTAAAAACTCATACATCAAGAGCAGAAAAAACAGAATAGTCCATGAACATGGAAGAAATCAACAAGGATCACTCATCTGCCACCTTTACGACAACAATTAGTATGTTCATCCTCCTCCTCCTCCTCCTCATCGTCATCTTCTTCTTCTTCTTCGGTGTTCTGTTTCCGATTTAAATTTCGCTTCTCACTCTCCATTTTCAGGCACAACGACTACTTTCAGGTTGAAACCGTAAACATAGTTCCGGTTTAAATTTAGCTTCTTCCTCTACATGCAGGTTTGTACCTATTCCTCTTTGTAAATCCAGTTCGGCTGTCCAAATTTTGTATTTGTAATTGTACATTTGAATTTACAAGGGTAAGCAAACAGGGGCGGTAAGTCAAAGTGTGGGTGTTCTCTATCTCTCCGGGAAGGAAAGATCGGTGAAGTTACCGAGAAGGATATCGATTTCAGTAAAGTCAGATGCGGTGAGTCCTTCAACGGTAATTCGTGGTGACTCCATCACACAAATTTCATAGACTCGATCATTGAAGTCAACTAATGGAGTTAAAACAAAAAATAGACGAAGCTCTAAAATGTGTGTGAATTTGTCAATTTTAAAAAATTTTAAAATTTAGTATGAAATTAATTTAATAGAAATGATAAAAAATGACCCTAAACTATAACGACAGTGATAAAAAAAAAAAATAGCTTTCAAAGTAGTGACAAAACACAACATAAATTAATGCATTTCATCTTTTTTACTAAACTTTTGTTAAGTTCACAAATCGTTATTATGGGGCAAGCTAGATATTTTTTTAGCTTAAACAAACATGCATTTGTCTTGATTTGATAAGTGTCTGAAAGAAAAGCACACCTCAAATTTCATTCAACTTCGAGACAATACTACAGTCACTTTGGATTGGAGAATCTCTTAGACATTCTTCCATTTAAATTCTTTTATCTAATTAGTTTTATAAATCTATTTAATTCTGAATTTATCAAAATAATTACATGATAAGTATTTAATAAAATAATATTCAAAAAAATATTTAAAGTGATTATCCGTAATATTTTTTTTTATAGAATTTTTAGAATGTCGAACGTCCTCTTATTATATTTCAGATGACAACTATGTTTTAGACAATTTATTAACAATGAAACTAGGATCACTTCATTTAAAAAAAAAAGAAAAGATAGTTGTGCTGACCTAGCAGCCGCCCAGCCTCACGCCCTTCAAGCTCTCATGCCCGGACCAAGCCACGATCTGATCCAGTAAACTTGACACTGCCCGCCGTCCGTCCGACCACCGCTCGCCATCTCAATCATCGCCGCCGTCTTTCTGTCCTAGTGCGCCGTCAGCCGCTGCTACTCTCTCGCCTTTGGTGCGATCAAGTCCACCTCTCTCAATTTCGACGTTGTCATCGTCTCTCCTCCACGGGGTGATCACTTCCAACCACTCCTCCTCCTTTCAGCCGCTCCAACCGGCAGCAAGGTCAGCAATTCTCCTCATCTCCAACCGCCACGCCGCCCTCAATGTCTTCCCGTGCTCCTTCAATGGTTGTCCTTGAGGCTCGCCTCTCGGGCTTGGCCTTGTCCGCCGATGAAGATGCGGTGGTGGTGGCTGCCCCGGCAGCGCTACGCCCTTGCACCGGTGCGATGATGGCTGCCCACATCCTCTCCTCGAGACCAAACCGGGCTGATTTGGTTGAGAAGTCATTCCATAATGCATGGCCCGACATTAATTATTCGATAAAACTAGCTTCATCGGATATTCGCTCTAATATTTTTCTATTTCAATTCGATTCCATGGAGCAAGTGAATTGAATTATGGAAAAGAGACCATGGTCCTTTAATAGCAGGTTAATTGTGATGTTAGCTCTAAAAAGAGGTGATTGCCCTGCTTCAGTAGAATTTAACATGATTGATTTTTGGATCCATATTGTCATGAATGCTCCATATGACTGGTTTATCCCTGAGATGGCCGCATCTATTACTGCGATGGTTGGCCCTACAAAGGGCTTCGATGTTAATGGGTCATCCCTCCATGTCCGGATCTTTGTTGATATTACTAAACCACTAAGACGAGTCCTTAAAGTGAATATGGATGGGGTGGTAAAACCTTTCTTGCTGTAGTATGAAAGGCTTACTTATTTTTGTTTCCGATGTGGTCGT
>JBBYHH010080142.1:0-15400 GCA_038382905.1 Daphne laureola
TAGTACATATATTCCAGACCAGGAATACGTCAATGTGATGACGTTCTGCACATGCAAGTTAGCACCAGAGATTGCTGAGGTAACCCAAGGTTGCCAATATTGGTGTGTGTACATAATACCTTTCGAGGTAAGTTTGGTATGGTTAGTATTCTGATACTCTGAGATTCAAAGTTTAGAGATACGTAGTATCTGGTGATTTGTATTATCTTGTGAGATCGCACAGAAGTTTTGAACTCAATTATGTCTGACAGTGGTTCACACTGAATAACATGGTTTGAAATGCCTTTTTAAGAGGTATATGTGACACATATTTACCTTGTGACTATGTTCTGATTACACCACTCTGGTGTTCTGTGAAACACCCTGTGGGTGTTCTGTTCTGCGCGAGATTAGTCAATTGTTTTGACGACAATTCAGGTTTGGAACCCGTTAGAGATATGATCCGTGTTGGTACGATGCACATGTGTTATATGGGACCCCGTTTGGTCACGTTCTGACCATCGGGAGCCATCATGAGAGTATGGTTTTTTCCATCCGACAGAACGATGACGTTATGTGATTCTGAGGTTCTATGAACCTAATTGTGAATTGGTTAAATTATGACCAATTGAGTGATGACGATGATTTTTAGGGAAACTTAGACACCTCGCTGGTACCAATATGGTTTCGTTATTATGATAAGGTGTCCAACATGTTCTATAATGATAAGTTCAAGAAGAACTTCTGAGATTCAGCTTTGACCACAAGAAGGTGGTTAGTCTGCAGCACCGAACTTTATTACAACAAGGTATCGGTGGCTATTGTGACTAGAGGTTGGTATGAAGTTTGCATTAATGGTAAGTTCCTCAGGACAGGACTCATAAATTGTCTCGTTCTACGTAACTCGTGGTACATGTTTCTGTAAGGATGTTCAGAAGTGGTTATGACCTTGAGAATACTCTTGGAGGACCAAGAGTCCTAAGGGGGGAAGAATGCTACAGTCATCTCGGGTGGATGGTAATTTTTGGAGAAGAATTGCCCGGAGGTCAAATTCTCCTATTACCGGGACTCGGTTTCAAACGTGCAGGACACATTTTCTAATAATCCTTATGTCCTAAGAATTAATTTGAGGTCCATTCCACGGAATTTCACACTTTTATAATGGTATGTGAGTCCCGGACCATTTTGCCAAAATTCAGTTTCAAGGGCAAAATGGTTATTTTTTAGAAAATTGGATGGAAATGGGTATTTTGATAATTTGGCTTGGTGAGGGCGGCTATTATGAGTAGAAGAAGATATTTGATGTATTTTGTTATGGTAGGAAATTGGTATATTATTTTATAAGCTGTAATGATGAGATAAGGGATAATGGAATCCAAGTGTCACTTTGACATGGTATATGGATGGATAAGAATCTAATCCAATGGTGTAGGATGAAGATGGAAGAGGATAATTGTCACCACCCCCTCCGTACAAGACCCGGTGGAAGAAGATGCGACACTGGAAGGGCGGCAGTGAAGGTCACTTTACCTTGCGTAACGCAGCCAGTACATTGGGTTATATCCATAACCCGGGCCCTAGACCCCAGTTACAACCGTTTCCGATAGTTTTACGGTTTCCAGCTAGACCACCTGTCAGTCAAACATTTTTAATTAATTCCAAAAGCGTCCAAATTAAGCTCCGTAAATTTTTATGGAAACTAGACACACAGGGATACAACCACATAGAATTTCATAATTTTTTCCAAGCCAATTGGTACAGTTTATTCAGCCAAGTTAGCCCAAAAATGCAGTTTTCTGAAATTCAGCAGCACTTCATTACTTTCCTGCAATCCAGACATTTGCAATAACATACAATAAACTGAGCTCAGCTCAAACCAGATATTCTGAAAGGAAGCTGCCTCTGGCAAGCATTCCCCGATAAAGTAGACATGCATCATCAATCTATCATGGCATCAAACATACGTACATTGTCTGTCATTCAACAATTGAGCAATATCCCATACATTTGACAATAATGATTGTCTATGCTACATGTATAATGCAACCTACATCTATAGAGCCTGCTTTAACAATAAGGCATACACTTTAATCAGGGAGTTGAATCTAATAGATTCTGACATTCGCCACTTGACACTGCTGCTGCTCCCACTACACATCAAAGGTAAGTGTTAACCATTAGTACGTGTACAATCACTCTGTTTCTGTAAGTCTGTAACATAGACAGTAACATCATCTGTAACTTCATCTGTAACATCATCTATAAAGTCATCTTTAACATTATTTGTAACTTTATTTCATTCTCTACCAGGAACTCCCCTAACTGTACATTTCATTAAACAATACTTAGGAGCAATGTCAGCACCTCAGAATCTCAATACAGTGTGGCCAGGCGGAATCTCAGTCCGCGGCCCTAAATCTCGGTGCTCCTGAAATATGGAGATATAAGGGGTGACTTCCGGGGAGAACTTAGTAAGGGGGGTTAGGTAGAAGTAAAGGGGAAAAATCTTTGTTCTTGCCTGCAATGACAATGTTAGCATAACAGTATGTAATATACAGTATATATAATCATGCAAATGATATGCAATGCACATTATTTTCATTCAATCTTTCTTTCATTCTTTCTTTCTTTCGCGACGACCCCTGCTAGTTGTTTCCCAACCCCAGAGCTCTGTAGTGGCGCATAGTACTAGCACGGGGCATACGGTCACTGTATACCATCATCATTAGGTCTACCGTTGTAATCATGCAGATCCTGATACCGGGACCTGACATAACATCTGTCATCAATCGTCAGGTACTATGAAATGATCAGGTATAATGTATCTCCGGACCTGGAACATCAATCATCAATCATCGATCATCTGTCTACAATCATCAATCGATTAATCTTCAGGTCTACCATGGTAATCACGCAGGTTGTGATACCGGGACCTGGAACATTCGTGTCGATCACTGGGCGACCGCAATGCATCATCATCATAGGGAGCTGTAGTCCCACATCAATGTACCTGCAAGCCTTTACCCATACATTGGGGGTTTCAACCAGCCTATATATATATGGTAGGAGGGAACCAATGCATTTATATATAAGAAGGTTGAGCCCTTACCTTTAAGCAATCTGTCAGTCTGTCAACCAATCTGCGGAATCAACCTTGTCGCTCAGGCGATACTTGTCAGCTCTGAACAATCAATACAATGCATCAATATTCAGTTTTTTCTGTTATTCTACATTTTGAAAATTCTGATTCATTATCCAGGACAATCCATTCATAAGCAATTTATCACTATTCATGCATAAATCATTCAATTATCATGTTTTATCGCTCCATTTCCCTCATTACTTAACAATTCAACAAAAATGCACAATTTAGACTCGAACCATAATTCCATCCTAGACATTGATTCTCAATACATTTCAAGTATCAAAGTTGCTTAGAATCAATCTAAGAGCACAATTGATGCATCAAATCGATTAATTTCAATCGTTCAATCCTCCATCAAATTTTCCGGAGCTTTAACCCTTAGCTCACTAATCCAGTTGAAATCAATCAAAACTCCAAGTATTAATGTTGTTCTAAATTCATCAAGGAACAACAATTTATCTTCAATTGCAACTTTCCCCAGAATTTCGGATTTCTCTCTCTAGAACCCTAAATTTTGAATTCTTCAATTCAAGCTGAATCAATGGTGTAGAACGTGTTTCTAGCTCCTAATTAACAAGAAAACACGTTTACCTCTTCAATTGAACCAATTAGGAAGGCAATTGCTCCATTTGATTTTTGCCCAATTTCCAGAAATCCTTCAAATTATTGTTGTTGATGCTTGAATCTTGTATAATTGTTGTTTGCTTGCTGAATCTTGCATGAAAACACCGTTCCCACGTGATTTGGATGCCTAATTTTGGGTCTAGGGTTGAGAGGATGGATAGTTTAGAGTGAGAGAGGAGAGAGGAAGAAAAAACGTAGAATGAAGAAGAAGATCGCGGTGTCCGTATAAAACCACGCTGCTCCGGCGTGATCTCGGCGCCATGATCACACCGTGGAGTTGCTGGATGGTGGAGGTTGGGTGAATACGGCATCTTCCTGGCGCCAACACCGTGTGTTCATCATGTCATGGGCATCACGCCCTCGTCACGCCGCCATCGCGCCATAAACCTGAAAAATGACCAGTTCTTCATCCTCCCCTCCTCCCGGCGCGTTCCCAATGCTATCAACATGCCACCATCACCCCATGGCTCCTGAAACTGGCCAGCTCCATCGTCTCATGGAATTTGGCTCCAGCATGCGGCCGTGGTGGTTCCGGCATGGTTCCGTAAGGTTTGGTGCAACCTTTTGCAACCGTTCTAAGTCCATTTTGACTCCAACCATTTTCTTATCCGTTCCGTTGGAAAGCTACACCTCATAGCCTCCCGAACAAGCCGTTAACCATACTTAAACCCTAACATAAAATCATAACTTATAATTAACAGAAATCTTACCTTTTTCCGGTAATACTTCATCGGTGGCCGTAACACTAACAGCCCTTGTCTTGTAGATTACACTCTCTTGCCAAGCTGGGGTGGAACATTATAGGGATTTCTCCCAGTTTAAGGAGAGGAGGGAGTGGTCCAGGGTGAAAGAGCTGGATAAAAAGCAGAAGGAGATCAAGAGGTTAACGGCCTTAGTTACCGACAAAGACCAGTTTCTTGAATGACAAAACACTCCGGTGGTGGAGCTTGATCAGGATCTGGCCACTAAGAAGGAAACAAGTAAGTCATTCAAAGAGGAGCTAGACCGGTGTACCACTTGCGCCTCTGACCTCGAGAAAGAGATAAAGATAGAGCTCTCGAGAAAATGGCGGCAACTGAAGAGATGAGCAACTCCCGAGCCACGCGCTTGAGGTCGATAAGAAATGTCATAAGGGTACTAGTAGGGCCCTCGAGGAAGCGAGCAGTAAGATGAAGGATTGAGATGTCATCCTTCAAACTCTTACTTTGCGGGCCACCACTGTGGAGGAAGCCCTGAAGGTGATGAATTCCAAAATGAAGGCGGTCTCGAAGGTCTGTGAAAAGGATCTAGGAGCCTTCACCAATTTGGAGGAACAGTTGGGGGCTTCTCTTTTCACGAATGAGGAGGTAGGAGTCTCTGTTTGCCCCAGGGTTCTTATTCATTCCCGCGTTTGGCAAGTGCAGAAAATGATGGTCCGACTTTAGATGCAAGCTTCTTTGGAGGTGGTCATGGCCCAGTATAAGGAGGGTTTTCTAAGGTTCCGCCATCAAGTGGAAGAAGCCTGTCCTGGGAAGATTTTTTATTATCTCAACAGTTCCAGGATTGACAATCCCTTCGCTGCGTTCATTGCTAAGTAAGGAGGGAGGGTAAAAAAATGGGACCGGCGTCGTATGAGAATTTTCCCTAGGACCTTGATAGTGGGGACCCTACTGTTGGGGAGCCCCCAACAATAGAGGTTGCAGCTCAGCCGCCTGACGGATCAGGCGTGTCGCCCTGTCCTAACGTAGATGGTCAAGGTTCCCCTGAGGGTAGTGCAGGCAGTTAGGGGAGGCATGAATAATGATGTGGTGACCCCCTCTCAGGCCTGTTAAGTATGTAAAGGATATTTTTTAACTTTCAATGAGATATGTTTTTTGCGAACTTCATTCACTCTAGCCGCTTAATCACTCGTCAGCTTTGGGCCAGCATTCAGCCTTGTTCGTATTCAACAGAGGACTAGCCTTATTCATACTCAACAGAGGACTGTGGAAAACTATATTTTACTAGACGTAGTTCCTTTTTTACACTTTAACCCTAATGGGGTTTAGTCCTCAAATCTTTAACCTTAATAGGTATAGGTTGAATTTTAACATTCCCTATGAAAATTCCTCTTGGTTTCACAAGTTCGAAATAACAGTGATAATGGCACAGTATTGTTTTTAAAACTTTAATTGTAGGCGATAGCACATTGCCTAGAGAATGCTAAACATATGTAACGGCAAACTGCCTCTAGAGAATTTTAAACATAATACGAATGTAGATTGTCCACATGAAATGTGCGTTTGTGAACTTTGCCCTTGAAATCTTTGAGTTCAAAAATACCCTGGCGGACCTTCTTATTGATTATGTAGGGTCCTAACCAATTCGGGCGACGGGTGCCGTGACCTTCGTTTCTGCCATCGAGCTCAGATTGCAAGAGCACCGGTGATCCTTCCTTTAGTTGCTTTGGTCGAACCTTAGCATTGTGGATGAGCCTAGTTCGTTACTTAAAAGCTAATAGGCGTAGCCTTACTCCTTCTCAAAGTTCCTCAATGAGATCAAGCTGCGCACGAAGGCCTTTCTCATTTCCTGAGAGGTCGAAATTCATGGTCCGAATTGTGAGGACGTCCGTCCCGATAGGAAGTCGAGCGTCTGTCCTATAGACCAGAGAGAAATGGGTCTCCCCTGTCGGAGTGCAGGTAATGGTTATGTAATCCCAGAGGACGCTTGGTAGTTCCTCCGGCCATCGAGCCTTCGCCCCCTCAAGGCGCTTCTTAAGCCCTTCTTTAAGGGTTCTGTTCAACACCTCCACTTTTCCGTTAGAGTGGGAGTGTGCCACCAGTGCATAGAACATCTTGATCCCGTGTTCTTCAGCCTACGCCCTCATCTTTATATTGGCTTGCTCAAGGCCATTGTCCGTGATGATAGCTCGAGGGCAGCCATAATGGCTAACTATATCTTTCTACAAAAAATCGATGATTCTGTCTCTTGTGTTGGAAGGGGTCTCGCTCCAATCACTCTGTGAAGTAATCCATCGCCATGATACAATGCTGGTATTCTCCCTGGCTTCTAGGCATTAGTCCTATAAGATCCAGTCCCCAAAGCACGAAAGGGATTGAGTATGTCAATGACGGTGACTCTGTTGATGGTAGTCGCTAGACCCTGTAGTTGATTTGGCATGAGTGACACTTTCGTACCCACTCTGTTGCATCTTGTCTGAGTGTCGGCTATTAATATACCAGTCAAAGGCACTTGTGGGCAAATAAATCTATCCCTATGTAGGCCCCCTAAATTCCTTGATGAACCTCATTTAGCACCTTTGCGGCGTCGCATGAGGGTAAACACCATTGAAGCGACATGGCGTAACCTCTATGTCATAAGTCCCTGTTAATCATGACGAATCTGGAGGAATGACTCCTGACCTCTTTTTGCTCAGAGGGAGTTCTGACTGTGGCCCCCGTCAAGAGATATCTTGTAATGGGTTCTCGCCAATCTGTGGTTGGTAAGCCCTGCGGGTTGTTACCCGTGATATGATGAATTGATGGTGTAGCCAGCGTTTCCCTCAGAGCCTGATGTCGCTCTTTGGACAACTTATCCGCCTGATCATTATGTACCTGAGGGAACTTTATTAGCTTTAAATATTAGAATTCTGCCTCTAGTATCTTTACAAGGGCTAGATATTTCATCAGTGCTGGGTTCTTGCATTCTGATGTACCTGTCACCTTTGTCATGACTAACTAGGAATTACTGTGAATGACCAGGCGTCGAATTCCCACTTTCTGTGCAAGCTTGAGGCCTGCTATTAGGGCCTCATACTCTGCTGTAATGTTGGTAACGAGGAACTGTAAACAGACCTGGAGTGATGCCTCCATTCCCAGAGGTCCTTTGAGATAGGCCCCCCTGCCTGGGGAGCCAGTTTTTTAGGCGCCATCGACATACATGCTCCACTGTGGGGGTTCTGGGGGCTCGGGCCCTTTAGCGATTTTATTATTTTCTCATGATGGGCCCGTAAATTTCACCATGAAGTCTGTCAAGGCTTGAGCTTTAATGGATTTCCTGACTTTGAATGTCAGGTCGAACTGGTCGAGCTTTATGCACCACTTGCCCAATCACCCAGAATGTTTTGTCCTCCTCGGGATGTCCTTGATAGGTAAATCTATTCGTATCGTGATTGGATGTCCCTGAAAATAGGGCTTCAATTTACGTGAGGATATGACAAGAGCAAAAATGGCCTTCTATAAAGGCGGGTAATTGGCCTCTGCGCCTCGTAAGGTGTGAATGGTATAATATACTGGCCACTGGACGTTACCTTCTTCCTTTACGAGAACTGAACACACCGCATTGTTCATGGTGGAGAGATATATGATTAGGGGGTGTTAGGGTTGCGCGCACTTCAGCGTGGGAAGTGATTTGAGGTGTGCCTTAAGTGCCTCGAAGGCTGTCTCGTAGTCTCTATTCCAGTGTGCACCCTTCTTCATGCAGAGCTGTTGCAGAAAGGGTTTGCTTTTATCTCCTAACTTGGAGATAAAGCGGCCCAAGGCTGTCAGTTGACCCATGATCTATTGGAACCCTTTCAAATCTTTTGGGGGCTTCATATTGGTAATAGCTGTTATCTTTTTTAGATTAACATCAATCCCCCGTCTGGAGATCATGTACCCCAAAAATTTTCTTGCCCCTACCCCGAAGACACATTTCTTCAGGTTTAATGTTATGTTATACTTACTTAGCACACTGAAAGTATGTTCCAGGTCCGTTAAGTGTTCTTTAAAGGCAATACTCTTGACAATAATGTCATCTACCTATGCCTCAAGGTTGCATCCAATTTTTTCGACAAAGACTCTATTCATTAGTCGTTGATAGGTGGCCCTGGCATTCTTAAGCCCGAAAGGCATCCGGACATAATAGTATACGGCTTCTCCTATCGTGAAGGCCGTTTTAAAGGCATCCTCTGGATCTATGAATATCTGGTGATAGCGACTGTAGGCATCCATGAATGACAAGACATGAAATCCCAAGGTGGAATCTACCAGTTGGTCAATCAGAGGGAGGGGGTAGAGGTCTTTAGGACATCCTCGGTTGACTCCCTTGTAATCCACGCATAATCACCAATCGCTATTCTCTTTATCCGCGAGAACAACATTGGCCAACCATTGAGAATAATGAATCTCTTTTATTATGTTAGCGTCCAAAAGTTTTTTGACCTCAGCCTTAATAAATTCCTTATGCTCAGGGGTCATAGGTCTAGTCTTCTACCTAACGGGTTTGAAGCCCGGGAATACATTTAACTAATGGGAGATAATTGAGGGGTCGACCCCAGGCAGGTCTTTAGGTCTCCATGTGAAGACATCGATGTTTACCGAGAGGAGGTTGATGAGTGTCGCTTGCTCTGTGTCTGGAAGGTCCAACCCTACCTTGAACTTCTTTCCCGTGACCACTTATGTCCCTATGAACTCTACCGAGAGGCTAGGGTCAGTAGCTTTGGGATATTCGGCCTTGCCCTTGGCCCGCTCGGGCTCCTTTGGTCATTTGGGGCCATGCAATGTGGGACAGTTGGAGGTCCCGCCAAGGTGTTGACATAATTTTTTCATGACAAATTCTATTCCATGTAAATGGTTGCATCGCCACGAGAGGTGGAGAAATCCATAGTCAGCATCCAAACATCGGAATGGATGTGAAATTCCACCTCAGCCGGCCGTCCCAAGATTGCATTGTATGGTGGTGGTAGGTCTAGAATGATGAAGTCCATGTAGGTAGAGTGACAGTGAATGACGTTGTCTGCCCTCGTGCCGATGGACATCAGGGGCAAGGTGAAGACCCCCTTGATGGTAATTAGCTCCCTTATAATGCCGTAGGTGGGACCCTTAACCTCTCTTACGAGGCTAAGGGGTACCCTATAAGCTCCTTAAGGGCCGAAGCGAACAACATGTTCGCATTTTCCTCCATGTCCATATAGACACATGACACGTCCTAGCCTGCGATCCTCTCCGTGAAGACCAATGGGTCAGAATGAGGAACCATGACCACTGTCTTGTCACATCAATTTACCATTCTGTAGTTTGCATGGTCCACCTAGTAAATTTTGTGGGCATAGCGCTTTCGGGCTGATGAGCCTTCTTACTTGGTAATCATTTGCAAAACCCCTACCACAAGTGATTGCAGATTATCATTGTGTCGAGGGCTTCCACGCAATGGACTCCGGTGTCGCCATGCACGATCCTTGTCATCATGATCATCCCTTTCGTGGTCTCTCTTGCATCCCTTCAAGTGCTCTTCGAAGGGAGTAGAGTGGTCCGCTAAGAACTCCTTCAGCTTTCCCTGAGCGATCTTGTCAGAGATGAGGTGCTCAAGGTCCCAGCAGTTCTTTATGTTATGGCCGTTATCCTTATGATAGTTGCAATATTTGTTTGAGTTCTTAGGCCTCCGTGATGAAATCAATCGAGGCTAATGTGGGACCTCGTTCTTCTTCTCTAGGATGTAAAGTATGTTAGCCCGCGTGTCCCTTAAAGGGGGATGTTGCGAATACCCTTTTCCCGAGGACTCTAAAGCATATCGCAAAAAAGGGAAAATGCATTGTCCCTGTCCTCATTTCCCTTCACTCTACTTGGCCCCGTTGATTTTCGAGCCCTTATCAGGTCCCGCACATTGTATGGGGCGTATAACTTCCTCCACATGCATTAAGCGCGTGACACATTCAATGAAGTGGTCCACTATTTTTACTGGGTTTGTTACTAAATCTTCGAATAGCTTTGAACCCCATTGTAATCCTTGCACGATGGCCACCACGTGCATTTCTTGGCTCAAATCTGGTACCTGAACTGCGTATGCCTCGAACATTCTAACGTAATCTCATAGCGGCTCGTCACGCCGCTGCCGAATCTTGATCAGGTGATGACTAGTTTTGGGGGCTGGCCGACACCCAGCGAAGTGGCTAGAGAATGCCAATGATAGGTCCCGGAAGGACTGAAACGGTTGTCCCTTCAAGGTTACGAACCAGGCGGAAGCAACGCCCTTGAGAGAGGAGTTGAATGCGCGACACATCATGGCATCATCGGCCCGAGCCAAGATCATGGCTGAGGTATATCTTTGCAGATGATAGGCAGGGTCTGTTAGTCCAGCATATAACTCAAACTTGGGGACCCTGAATTGAAAGGGTGGCTCCCGATCGAGGCCTGAGATTTGGGACCTCCCGTCATCTGTGTCATTCATCATCATTCCATGATGTTGATGCATTTCAGGATGTCGTCCAAGATGAGATTCATGGAATTCTGGTTCATTGGTTGGCCGAGAGGAGCAGGCTCGATCGAGGTTGGCCCTTTGCCCCGAGTGTCTTTCGGGGCCTCAACGTTCGAGGCCTAGGGCCCAGAACCCTTGCAAGGGGTGACATTAATGTCTTTATTCAAGAGCTCTTCGATGCCTGGATTCTTTAGGGCTCATTGGATCGAGTCATGCACCGTCTGGATGATGGTGCCCTGCAAGCTCTGAAAACCACCCCTGCCAACATCTCAAAATTTTCAGCACTTATATATACCTGGGAATCGAAACCTCGGTGTTTCCCAGTTCTCTTTCTGAAGGCCCTGGTCATCTTCATTGTTGATCAGGATTCAGGTCTGCCTGGGTGCTCTCGTGTTTCCTTCTCCATCAACGGGGGAGTCCGGCGATACCATGGCATCATCCATGATGCCTTTTGATGGCGTTAATTGCTCACCATTTGCTTTGGGTGCGTTATTGTTCTTCCTTTTTATCGGGATGAGGTCCCTAATGATAGGGTCTTCACTCGACACCCTGTCGGATTCTTCCGTGTCACGGATAAAGACTTCGTCGTTGTCTTCTTGCTGGTTATGGGTGTCCTTACGGTGAGGAACGACGTTGATTCTCCCAAGTTTGGCAGGAGTGACTTTCTTTAGTCGCGTCATCGGTTGGACCAAAGAACAAGGAGATTAGGGTTTTGTGGTAGAGGGAGAAAGTTTCCCATAGACGGCGCCAAATTGATACTCATGGCCTGAACTGAGGAGAACTTGTAGCTGCAATAAAGAGAAGAAATGGGCTGGGGTTGTGTGCCTGGGGACCCACTCTGACATTCAAGTCAGTAAGGATTGGAGAAGAAGGGAGCTGCGAGGTTTACCACAGCTCCAAGGTTCAAAGTAATCAGAATATCGTACCTTGAGAGGTTCTTGGGCACTCCTTTTATAGTGGAGGATCAGGTGGAGTTAGAGTTGGAGTGGGTTAGGTTGTAGATCAGGATAGAGTCATCCAAAAGGGCTCCTAATCCTATCAGGGCATGGACTGCTCCTTGCTTGTTCCACAAGTTCAGGCGTCCTCAACCAACGGCTTTTTCGGGGCCTCATCCCTTAGAGAGATGACTTTAGTCGTTGGCTTGAAGACGGTTTTGGGTAGCCAAAAAGTTACCGGTCTGGTGGGCCTAATCCCGGGGCCCGTTGGGCCCCTATGTACCACAACTAATGTTTATGTGGTAGAGGGTTTTTGTCACTCAACTAAATGGATATGTGTTTGCCATCCGATGTTATAAATATCGTAATAACTACAAATTTTATCCCAAATATTATAATTTTACAAACCCACCCAACTTCCTCATTTGCTCTGTTTCTGCAAGCTATACCTGCATTTTGCCATGAATTCAAGAAGACTTTATGTTCTTCTACCATAAAAATTAGAAGAGAGTTCAGATTGCTGCAAGTTTTCATCAATTTCAACAACACACCATCGACAATAGGCAATAACCCTATATTTTTTCATCTCCACTTCTTGAAGCTCCCCAAAGCAAATAACAAAATACCCTTCATCGATGACACTTTCATAATTTTTAAGTTGGGAGAGGAATAGCAAGCAATGATGTTCAAGAATTGAGGAATTGAGCATTAATTTATATATTACTCCCTCTGTCCCCAAATAATCTTACACTTTGTGTGGGAACGGAGATTAAGGTGAATGTAAGATTTTATGTAGTTTGACATAATTACTCTTGAGTAGATGTTGCACAAAAAATAAGATAGAAAAAGTAAAGATAAAGTAGAGATAGCTTGGTAACTTAGAAGGATAGAAGTTTCCTTTTCAGGAAAGTGTAAAACTTTTCAGGGACAACCCAAAAAGGAAATGTGTAAAATTATTTAGGGACAGAGGGAGTAGATTGATCCAAACTTTTGTTGAAAGGTGAAGGGGGATTGGAGACAAATCTGGGTAGAGAGATAACCAATTTGTAAACTTTAAAAATGTTAAGAGTTAATTTGTTAGCTTTTTAAAGTTTGGGGTAAAATTGGTTATTAGAACATTTTTTTTAACGGAATATAACAGAATATTCCATCTATTAACGAAGTGAGTGGTAAAGTCACCCGCGAAAAAAACTTTAGTGGCAAACACCCTCTCATTTTAAAATGTTAGTGGCAAATAAGTGCTAAACAATTGTTGAGTGGCAAATAGAGCCACCACACAAACATCAGTAGCCCAAATCAGACATGGTTCCTTATCTAACCTATTCAAATATAGATTTTCAAAGAACTTCCGAGTCTTTCTCTATATGAACACAATTTCATGGAACACAGTTTTATGGGAGGCTTCAATTTAATTAGCTGGATTAAGCTAAGGGATAAGAGGTTGAGTTCAAGTAGGAGATTTATTATTATTTTAAGTTGTTTATCTTTCTTAAAACTCTCTTCTCTCCTTGCTAGTTGCCTCCTCTAACCCTACTAGACTTATTTCTGCTTAATTTGAGTTGTATTTCATCTAGGTTGACAAGTTGTTCTTATCGCTGATGACGTGGCTCAATGACTTGATCGAGTGAAAAGTGAACTCACGCTCCTTCAAACACTCAATGTTCTAAATCGAACTCAGTGGATCTAAGCAACGGTCTAGGACGCTCCAACATTATGAAAATGTTTCTCTTGAAGATGAGACTCTACAAATACAAAAAGACTTCAAGGAGAAAAAAAAGATCGGGTCTGAAACACTGAGAGATTTTGAAGGTGTTCACACAAAGTGTTAGATTTTTGGTGTACCTCAGAAAAACCATTAGGTTCTTAGTGCACGAAAAAACTAAGTGTGTTAGGCTTCTAGTTACCTCAGGAAAACTATTATAGGCTTTTAGTTGTCTTAGGAAAACTAGTGTGAAATCAGGGTTACTACCTAATTGCCTCGGAAAAACTAGGTTGTAAGCTCTTTTGAAGAATAATGGAGACAGACTCTCAGGTGAAAGTTTGAGGAGATGATGTTAAAAAATGCCTTAAATTTCCTAGATATAGACCAGTTATAGCAATATTACTTGTGTGAAAGCACACAAGTTTGGACGGTGAAGTTTGGCTCTCAAGCATGCTTAAGTTGTTCCTTGGCTCCCAAGCATGAACATCCGCCTATAAATAGGCATGAACTCTTATGTTCAAAGATAGAAGCAAGAATCTTGCTTGTAGAGAATTTCAAGAAGCTCTTGTTATAAGAGTTTGATACCAGAAAAAATTCTCTGAGTGTTCGGGTGTAATCGGGATAAAAGTTGTGAGGCATTTTGAGTGTTCTCTTGTATTCTCTTTGATCATAGTGAAATAATCTCTCCTCTTGCCTGTGGACGTAGGTCACATTGACCGAACCACGTAAATAATATGTGTCCTTTTGTTGTTAATTTCTCACTCCGCTGTGCACTCGTCACAACAATTGGTATCAGAGTGAGGTTCAAGCCTATGAAGGGACCACTTTATAATGACATCGACAAAGTTCCAGGTGGAGAAATTTGACGGGTCCAACAACTTCAATCTACGGAAAGTAAAGATGAAATCTTTACTTGTTCAACAAGATTGTGCCGAAGCATTGGTAGATTGAGAAAAGCTTCATGCGACCATGATGGATGCAATAATTGTTGAGAAAGAACCAAAGGCACACATCACAATTCAACTACACTTGGAAGGCGAGGTACTCCGAGAAGTGTTATCTGAAACAACGGCTGCTGGACTATGGAAGGCATTGGAGAACAAATATGCAAAGAAATCCCTCACCAAACGCTTGTACTAGAAACAACGTCTTTACACCCTAAATATGGAGGAAGGTACACTAGTCAAAGACCACGTAGATGAGTTCAATAAAATCATACTTGATCTAGAAGTAATTGAAACATCGGTTGAAGAAGAAGATAAGGCTCTTATTCTCTTATGCTCTTTACCATCTTCATATGAACATTTTGTTGATAGTATGCTTTACGGAAGAAGTGATATTACTTTTAATGATGTGAAATACGCTTTGTTGTCAAGGGAACTGAAAAAGAAAGTGTCTGGTACATATAAAGAGAAAAAATATTCAGGTTTGTTTGCTGGTAGAGGCAGAACCAATGAGAGAATCAAAAAGGGTGGAGGCAATTCACGATCGAAATCAAAAGGAAAATGGCATATATGCTATTTCTGCAAAGAAAGGGGACATATTCATAAATATTGTCCTAAGAGGTCTAGCCAGAAGAAGGACTCAGAAGCAAGTGCCACAGTCAGCACTTCCAGTGCAGATGACGCTTGGATTTTGGACACCGGAGCGTCTTATTATATGACCCCAACTAAAGATTATTTTCTATCTTTCCGAAGTTGGGATGGAAGTGTCAAGCTGGGAAATGATAAGGAGCTTTTTGTCAAAGGGAGCGGTTTGGTGCAGATCAAGATGCATGACGGAATTTTCAGAACATTGGATGCCTGGTATGTTCCTAGACTACGT
>JBBYHH010080253.1:0-15399 GCA_038382905.1 Daphne laureola
AGAGCTCACCAAATGATTTCTCTTGAAGAAAACTTGAAGAACACTTGAGCCAAATCTTCCTCCAACACTTTGATATTTTGGCTACATAATTAATTAGTATTGTTTATAAAATAAAAGAAAATAAAAAGGAAATAAAAGAAGGAAAATCAGAGGGGATTATGGTTCCTTGACTTCTTCATTCTGCTTCTTCGATGATGGCAATCGATGGAGGACAAGGGAGGCGACCGATCATGGAGTCTGATCGAGCGAAGCTAGCCTCCAGTTGTGATGTCGGCGAGACGACGGTCATGGCTGAACTGAAGAGCCTCGCTTGGAGCTTCATCTTCTTCATCTTCTTTCTTCTCCTATTCAAGAATGGAGAAGTAAAGGATGGGCTCATGGTTGTTGTACTTGGCATCACCGGCGGAATGGCGATGTCGACAGTAGGGCCTGGGCTAGGAGGGAAGACTGGAGCTGTATCTTGCCGAGAGTAAGAGCGAAAATGCTGACCTGCAGACCCGATGTTAGACTGAACATGATCGGCGGTCGCTCTGGCGAGTTCCATGGTGGCCAGATGGGTGAGAAACATCTTCTTTTTCCACTATTAGCATTTGTTCTTTTAATTACTTAATGCATGAGAGAATTGAAGGTCTTCCTAGATTTTTGTTGAAGTGACCGAATTTGTTGTTAAACTAATTTGGGTAATTATGATTTTAAACTATTCTTGATTAAATTACTGAATACTACTAAAGTTATAACCATTAATTGTAAAGGGACTGAATCATAAGTCATGAAGGTTTTGTGTTGGTAGAAATGGCTGGGGAAATTATAGTTAATGTAGCTGTTAATGTTCTATGAGATGAGTATAAAATTGTGTTGGTAGTTACTTGTGTCTATCAAGGAGGCTGAATAGACACTAGGCAGGTTGCAACATTATCCCTTAAGGATCCATGATGGCCAGGGGTAAATGTAATTAGTTTATGAAGATTGTATGTCATTGTTTGAACTACTGTGATTGCCTAGAAATGTTGAATGTTATGTGAAAGCCTTTCTTGGTTGCTAAGAGAGGTTGGGTAGCCTTGAAGTTCTCTACCATAAGATCTAATCCCTCTTCCAAGATCTCCTTAAATATTACCGCTACATAATTAAGAGATCTTGCGTAGATAATAGGAAACATAAATGTTGGGTAGCATAATCTGTTAATAAAGTTGTAAGGTATGAATGAAGTAGTTACAGCCAAGTTATATCCTTCGTAGCATAAGACCTCCAATGACTGATAAATGTTTCATTTAATTGCATAACTGGGATTCTCGATGACTAAACACTGGGACCACAACTGCGGAACTGGAAGTACCAAAAGAGGTGGAGTTACAACATGAAACATCTCCAATAGGTGGACCTAAGAACATAGGCATACTAGCCGAGTTAGGATCAACCATCTTCCTGGACGGGGCGCCACCCTGCTGTAAATTCCTCGACTCTATCTCTTATTCTTATTTACTTTATTTTCTGGAAAGTACATTATTATTATTATTTATGTATTCATTGAATATCCGCTCACACCCCTTAATATTACTTGCAAGGAACCTAACATCGCATAAGAATGAGAGAGAAAATTAAGGAGGAACCCTGAGACACGAGGATGGGACAACCCGGGCTAGGACGGTTCTTGACACTTGAAGACTCAGGAACCTCGAAACTTAGATAATAGTTTGTATTTTATTTACTTTCCTTCCTGACAAGCAAGTACACTTTGAACGCGAGTCTGTAAATGGACAATGAACCTGCTAAACTACTCTTTTAAAAACCATTTTCAACTAACTTAATCATTTTGTTTTATAAATCATCAGAGTAGTTTAGGGAAGATCTTGGGAGTTATGATCGTGAACCACACCTACCTACGTGGTTGGTTCAGGGTCATAATAGGGTGTCAATGACCCTTGGGTACTCTGTCAGGAATGCCATCCAGGATCTCTATTATACATCATTTGATGCTGTAGTACGATGTTTCTGAGATGTGTCAGGCTACCGAGAAGAAGATATGTCTATCGGATCCAACACATTCCACAACAACTAGCCCTTCAGAAACTCATACGGAGAACGAGTACACAAACATGAAGGTGTAGAGTCACCAAGTGATATAGGATATGTCTTGAAGGACAAAATAACCTAGTGAAATGCGTTGACATTCTATATCAACTTTAAGACATCAAAATAAGAGCTAGACTATGAAAAATGATTAGTGAAACTTTCAAGATCAATTCAGTTGACTTCAACAAGTACCAGTTAGTACTAGAGCTTGGTACTGTCTGTGATTGCTAGGTTGGAACACCGACAGCTGACTCAAGGCGTAACAAGATGCACCCTAAGGTCAGGATGCCGTTGAGAGGCTCAGGATGGTAATCTAAACTACCACTTTTGCTGAACAGCCGTAGACGGTGGTTCAAGTATGTGATGGTAGTGAGAGAGTTGGTTGGCGAAAAGTGTCGTCAGGTTAGTTTGATTAGATTCTCAAATTTAGGGGTTTTGCATCTGCAAACACACTGAATGTTAACCGTTTCTATCATGTAAGACTAAAGATGTGGTTACACCTAGCTGTGTTCCGCGAAACACCGTATCGGTTGGACATCTTATTCTGTTCTATACACCATCAAGGTGTTATGATTCGATTGTGAAGTACTCTGATCAAATAATTATATATGTTTGTGGATGCGCTAATCATAGGAGATCATAGAGTTAGATTCCCCTGTGATACTTGGTATTTCAAGCATTGTCGGAGTTGGGTTCCATTCATTACTCTAAGAATCATTGTTCAGATCTGTTTATGAGTTGAAAGATTACGTTATCATTAGGTTGGACCGTCCTTAGTTGGTTGGCATCAGTGCTTTGGAAGTGCACTATTAAGTTGAGGACTTGTCATCCATAGATTACTCAGGGAGAGGATGTGTACATGGTTTATTTCAGTACGGATTTAATCCTGATCTGACATCCTTTACCTTATGTCGGCTATTCGTGGATCAAGATCTTGGACCTTATCTAAGAGCTGGTTTGAGGAGTCACATTAATGATGTTCTGACTTATTCATGAAGTGGAAAATTAGCACTAAGATTACTATATGGTGAATATTCCCAGCACCAAGGAAGCTGGAGTTATAAGGTTGGTCTACATACCAACTTCCTGTTCTGAATTCACGAGTTAGAATTTCATAATTTCACAGTCAAAGAGTATAACTCTGCAGCTTATCTTGGGAAGGGTAAGCTATTCGGGGTTAAGTTCAGCTCAGTTTGTGATGAAGAATGAAAAATCTTCTTTTGGGAGCTGTTGGTTACCACCGAGGGAGTGGTTTTGAGGTATGCTACTACAGTCTCATTCTGTATTGAGTCAACTCATACATGTGTTCTGATTTAGTTTTAGGATATGACACTTCATTGTATTGTATGATTCGGGAGTGCCTTTCGGGAAACATCTACGGCATGCGATTCATTACACCCCACACCTCATTATCAGATTGATCTGTTCTAAGGGAGCATTATGCGGCCTTAACCTACAGGGTTTAGAATTCGGGCCATCCCGTTCAGTACTTTTGTACTAGGATCTTCGTGCCTATAATTTAGATGTTTGGTTGTATTAGTGCCATAGTTTCGTATTCTATCATTCTGATTGTCTAGGAGTTTGTAGTGGCACGTAGTCACATTGTGAGTTTGTTTAGGTTATCTATAGTTTGAAATCTGATTAACCGCTATCTGTTTTGTGTTACACCTGAATTTGTGATAGGATACAATTTAGTACTGTGTCACATAGAAGTATGATTTGTTTTTGTATCATATGATTCCACTGTTATGTCTAAGGTATCCGGCATGTTCTATATTTGTAAGTTTGATGAGAACTTCTGAGAGTTAGTTCTGACCGCTCGGAAGTGGTTAGTCCACAGCATCGAACCTCATCATAATGAGATATCGGTAACTCCTCTGTACTGGGAATTAGTCCGAAGTTTCTTCTAATGGTCAGTTTCCTAGGTAAGTACTCGGGAATCATTTGGTTCTTCTTAACTTGTGATTTAAGGCTCGGTAAGGATGTTCAGAGATAACTTTGACATTTAGGATACTCTTGGAGGACCAAGAGTCCTAAGGGGATGAGAATGTTAGAGACCAACCTAGGACGTTGTTACTTTTTCAGAATATTTTATTCGGGGGCCGGATTTTGTAGTATCGGGACTCCATTTTGAATGTGCGGGGTACATTTTATGGTAAGTATCATGTCCCAGGACTTTATTTGAGGTTCATTTCCCTGGAATTTCACATTTTCAAACTGGTACGTGAATCTCGGGCCATTTTGCCAAAATTCACTTTGGAGGGCAAAATGGTCATTTTAAAAAATTGGAAAAAATTGAAATTATGTTGGACACATAATTTGGCGCCATTTTAAGGAGGAATAAGAAATTATTTTGTTGTGATATGAGATAATGATATGAATAGATATTTTGGAAAAGTATTATTAAAAGGGTAAGTGGAGAATACTTTTGAATAAAATAATGGGCAAATGTCCACTTCTAGTGGTAAGTTGAAAAGTGGATGGGAATTAATATAATTGTTGTAGTAGTAAAAAGGAGGGGATAATTTGTTTGTGATATGGTTATTTAATTAAAGGAAAGAAAGAGATGAGGTAGTAAGAAAAGAAAAAGGAAGATATTTGGAAAATGATATAAAAGAAAGAAAATAAGAGAAAGAAAGAAAGAAAATGTATCTTCTTCTTCCTCTCTTTCTCCATAGCTGACCCTGAAGCTTCTTCATGGGTAAAATGGTGCTTCATCAAATCCTTCCTTTTTTCTTGAGGAAAAGCTTGATTCATGGCTAAATTGACGAGGTAAGAAGCTTTCCTCCATGTATTTCTTCTTCCATGGCCAAAATTGAGCAATATGAGCTAGGGTTATTTTTGAGCTTTTCTTTAATCATGAAGATTTGTGTGAAATTAAGATGCAAAAGTGTTGTATGGATGCTTAGCAACACTTTTTGTGCTTGAAACTCCATCTCTTCTCCCTTCCTTGTTGGCCAATTTTGACATGTGTGATCTACGACAATTTTTCTGATCTCTTGATTGATGAAGAATGAGATGAAATTGTAACGCTAAAGTGTTGTGAGGATCTTCAGTAGCTCAAATCTTGCTTCGATTGTTTTGTAAAAATTCCCTCCTTTGTGAATCTTGAGATGGCCGATTTTAGGGGGATGAATTAAAGGATGTGTCTTTGTTGAATTGTGGAATTGTGATGAATTAGAGATGGAATTGAGCTTCTAAATTGATGGGAGGATGACTGGATCACTCCCCTTTGATTGTTTATGTTTGGCCAAAAATTATGGGAAATTATTCAAGAATTGGAATTGTTTGTTAAATGTTGGAATAAAGTTGAATTAGGAATAAAAGTAAGTTCCTAAATAAGTATGTGTATTTTTGGCAACAATTTTCTTAATTGGTCTCATTTCCATCATTTGGACGAAATTTTGGATTATGAGTTTAAGGTGTATGTTCTTTGATGAATGTTGGGTTAGAGTTGAAATTGAGTTAATTGTGAGCTCCTAAATTGTTGCTTGATTTCTTGGAAAGAATTTTTTTTTGGTTTGATCTTTCAAGGTTGGGCCGAAATTATGTGTGATGTGGAATTTGGTGATGGATGATGGATGATGGTTGATAATTTATGAGATTGAATTTGAGCTTCTGAATTGTTATAAGTATGGTTGGTAGCATTTTGCTTGGTTGGTCATCTTTTCCATGTCATCGCCGAAATAGTGAAGCTTGAGTAAAGCTTCTTTTATGTTGGAAGTTCATCAATGATCTGAGTATTGTATTCTTTGTTATTGTGTGGTTGTTCAGCTGTATTTTCTGTGTTTGGGTATCGTAGAAATACAACCAGAATGTTGCCGGATTTTTGGGTCAATATGGTTGCAAGGGTTGGTACATGAAGTGTGAAATTCTGCAATTTGTCAGGTAAGGGTTCAACTCTCTTTATATGCATTCAGGGGTGCTTGCATGCATATTAAGTTAGTTGAAGCTAGTCCCGAGCCGAGGGTGGGGTCCAGTGACTCCCGGGGCTAGTTACATGGTAAGGTTAATGGTGTGCAGGTTTGTATGATTCTGCTATTATGTGATCACTTAGTGATCAATTCTGTGATCAATGAATGATCAATTCTATGATCAATGGTTGATCAATTCTGTAATTATGACAGTTTTGGAGAACCTAGGCCCCACGCTGGTACCATGTGATTGTTCTGATTCTGAAACCCATTTGTATAGCTTCGGCCACCGGGGCTATCGTATCTGTTTTTGTCCGATGAGACGTCTGTATTAGCATCTCATACATTTTGCATATTATTGTTTATTTCGTATTTTGTGCACGTTATTGTTCAGGTGATATTTATTTTGTATAAATTTTGTATTTGTGCAATCTAACCTCTTTATGCAGGATTGTTTTTCAAACCATTACCCTTACCTAAGCCCTTACTGAGTTCCTTTTGAGGACTCACCCCTTTATATTTCACTAATTTCAAGAGCCTCTGATAAGCAACCTGCGAAGTAGCTCCGTTAGGTTTTCTGTGAAATGTACTTTCAGGTACATATTGCTCATTGATATGATTTTTGTTCTGTGCGGAGGTGATCTCGATTGAGAGTGTTTCTATTTCAGAATTCTGGACGAGCACTTATGAAACTACTAACGGTTAACTCCTTTATTTGTGTTAGCAGTAGAAGTAGTGACCTGGAGGTGGTCAAGTGTGTCAGGCTTTGTAGGTGTAGGTACATATGTGGATGTAGCATGGATCACAAATATGAGGCTTGTATGATTAATTAGTCGCTTGCATGATTTGGAAACTATGGTTATTGTATTTAAGTGGTAAATATACCTAGTCCATGTTTCCTTGATCCTTAGTATGTTATGAATAAGTATGGGCATGCAACTGATGTTGCTTGAGATAGGATTTGGTTACCCTAAATGATTGTAGTTATATTCCTAAGTGGTATGAACGTTCTACTTAAGTGTTTTTAGATATTTTGCTTAAGTGCTTGGAGGCTTGAGATTAGAAGTGCAATACTCCTCCTTAGTACCTTGTTAATATGCTCTCTTTTAAGGTACACCGGACCGGGTTATGGGATCCCCTGCATCAAAGTGGCCTTTGTCCGATGTCATCCCCCTCTGTTGCTTCCGCCGGTCGAGGGGGTGACAACCTGGCCTTGAAGGAAGTTCTTCATGAAGTTCAATTATTCTTAGCATGCTCTCCCATAATTCTTAAGATATGTTACTAACAGTGTTGAGAAGATTAAATCCCAATAATTATCCTAAGGAAACAGTAAGGTAAACCACCATGGCCAATGGTGGTTTTCCACCAAGAAATCTGTATAGTCTATATATCTATTTATTTATCTTTTCTCTACTCATCACCAAGACCATTGACAACATTTAATTAACTATATATAGCAAATCCCACACAAACTTCTCAGAAATTCTCTCCTTACAATTCGGCCCACATCCCATAATTAACAAACAAGACTAAGTCTTCATTAAACTTCACACATTTTTCTCATTCAAGTATTTAGTGAGTATTAATTACCTCCAAATCACAGCAAGCAACAACCAACATTAACAAATTATCATCCTAGTGTTCGGCCATAAGGCCTCAATTGAAATTACTCTCTAACTCATCATGCATTAATGATTATAGCATGGAAACGATCATGAAAAGGTAAAATAGGCATTTAGATTATCAGATTAACTCATCATGCATTAATGGATAATAGCCATGCAAGATGACCTAAATCAGTTCAAAAGGAATGATGTGTGGGAATTGGTTCGAAAACCCAAAGATCATTCCATCATTGGCAAAAAATAGGTGTTCAAAAAACAAACTTGATGAGAATGGTGTTGTGATAAGGAATAAAGCAAGGTTGGTTTCTAAAGGATACTCTTAGGAACATAGTATAGACTTTGATGAGACATTTGCACTAGTAGCTCAGATGGAAGCCACCAAGATGCTCTGTGCATTTTCCTACTTTTTAAACATTAATATTTTTCAAATGGATGTGAGAAGTGCTTTCTTTAATGATTTTATAAAAGAAGAAGTCTTTGTAGAGCAACCAGTAGGCTTTGAATATCCTCATCATCCTAATAATGTTTTCAAGCTGAAGAAAGCATTGTATGGTCTGAAACAAGCTCCTAGAGCTTGGTATGACAGACTTAGAAGCTTCCTAGTTGAACATGGTTTCAAAAGAGGAAAGGTAGATACTAATCTATTCATAAAATCCACTAAGTCTGATTTCTTACTAGTACAGATCTATGTGGATAACATAATACTTGGCTCTACTAATGATCTTCTATGCCAAGAATTTTCCAAGCTTATATAGGGAGAGTTTGAAATGAGTATGATGGGAGAACTCAACTATTTCCTAGACCTACAAATCAAACAAAAAGATGATGGTATATTCATCAACTAGGCTAAGTACACCAAGTAACTGCTAAAGAAATTTGGCTATGTAAACGCCAAACCTTTCCTTACTCCTATGAGCAGCACAACAAAGCTTGGTGAGGATGCTTCTAGTCAATGCATTGATCAAAATCTCTACAAAAGCATGATTGGATCATTGATATACCTTACATCAAGAAGACCAGACATCCTATTTAGTGTCTGTATATGTGCCAGATTCTAAGAAAATCCAAATGAGTCACACTTGAACTGTGTTAAGATGATTTTCAGATATCTAGTTTGATACACCATAACTAGGACTTTGGTATCCAAGGAAACATCCTTTAACCTGAATGGATATAGTGATTCAGACTTTACTAGGAGCAAGATAGACATGAAGTCAACAAGTAGAACATGTCAGTTCTTGGGAAACTGTCTTATATATTTTTTCTCTAGGAAATAAAACTCAGTGGCACTCTCTATAACTAAAGTAGAATACATAGCTTTAGGAAGTAGTGTGGCACAAATCCTATGGATGACTCAACAATTGAAGGACTATGGTCATAGCTTCACAAATGTGCCAAGTAAGTGTGACAACACAAGTGCCATCTTCCTAGCTATGAATCTGGTACATCACTCAAGGGCTAAACAAATAGAAGTAAGATATCACTTCATCAGGGGACATGTGGGAAATGAAGATGTGGCTTTGGAATTTGTTGATACAACAAATCAGCTAGAAGACATCTTCACCAAACCACTTAATGAAGAAAGGCTCATCTTCATCAGAAGAGAACTAGGACTCAGCAATCCAAGGTGAAAGGTACACATCCCTAACTTCTCTAGACTTAAAGACAAAATGTTATGAACATTAATTCCATAATCACATAGTCTCACAAACTCCACAGCAGAACTCTGTATTAAATTAGTCCAAAAGCATATTTTCAAACGTGTTTAACTATTTTCAGAAAATCAATACATCAACATGTTGATGGCACTACAGGTTTCAAAACTATTTTCAAAATGCTTTTCAAAAAGGACATCCTTCTGGTTTTTAAGTCCAAATGACTATCTCATTTCAAATCATGCCTCTCCATTTTTCAAAACACAAAACTTGGACTAAGCACAAACATTCTAGTCATGTCAACAAATTCTATTTTTTCAATAAACACGTTGATATTCATCCTATCAACAAGTTGATACATGTTGTCTGCAGAATCTGTTTTCACTTACGCATTGCCTTTGTTGTATGCATCTATTTTTTTAAAAGTTAGGAGTCCAAACCCCTTATTTTTTAAATTCATTCATGTTACAATATGGACGACCTGTTAAGCCCATTAAAAGGGACATCCTTAGTAAGTCAAGCAGTTTATACTCATATCACTGCAACTACTCTGCAATACTTATAATCTTTCTTAAAATATGAGTTGAAATGCATGTATGAATCAATGTTGTATCAATCAATGTTCACAAGGATAAGCTATTATCTGTTATAAATGATTTGATCACAAGGATAAACTATCATATGTTATAAAAAAGTTGATCATGTCAACATTGATGAAAACATTATTGAGAATGCTTATACTTGAGTCTACTTTGTAGCTCAATCTTGATTTATTCTTGAACATTCATACTTGATAAGTGTCAATTATACCACAAGGATACTATATGTATCACTTTATGTTTATTAACACCTTGATAATAGGAATATCAACACATTGATAAAAACTTAGTAAGACATATTGTACCACTTACACATCTTACATATATAATCCTCTAACTTGTACCTTTTTTATGATAACAAAAAGGGGGAGAAATATGTTCAAGAAGTAAGAGGGATCTTGTCTAATTTGTTACAATGCACTAAAATCCAACTATCATTTTCCAAAACTATTTTCCTAAGAAGGAGAATACTTTCTAAGGGAGAATGTATTCAATTTTTGAAAAAGGTTTTTACAAGAGCTCATCCTAAGGGGCAACATATACTCAAATATGAGACTTTTTATCAAACAAATTTCAATGGGTTATGAAAACTTCTTGAAGTGTTTTGTCATTATCAAAAAGGGGGAGATTGTTGACTTTGTTGTCTTCAACCACTTTGTTTTGATGATTCCAAAATCTTCAGGACCATTTTAGAAAGTTTTGATAAACATAGTGGCTTCACCAAGATTATCATTTCTTGGTTGTTAAGATCAAAATTATTGGGATTAAAATGTAAAGTATGCAAAAGTGCAAGAATTCATGTGTTATTAAGAACACAATGCATATTTCGGTAATTGATCATTTAGATCCAATTTCTTGATTAATGTGGACTTGTTTCTTAGCACATTCATAGATAATTGAAAAATACATGCTGGACATCAATCCTATGGAAACAATGGTCATATTCTTCATCAAATCAAGAAAATCCCATATTGACAAGATTCACTCAACTCATATAAGGAAAGAAATCAAGGAAGCATTTCATGCAACATGCATCAATGCGTTGATGAGGAAAAAGCTCAAAACACAAGCTTCATGTTTCACAAATCTTGAAGCAACCAATCAAGAAGAAAATCACTCCACTACTGAGATACAACAATGAGAGAAAGTATATAAGATTGAAGCACTCATAGAAGCCAAAGATCAAAGAAGAAAATTCATCAAGTTGCTGAACCCAGTCTTTTTCAACGCGTTGATCGAAGATGAATTTTTTTTTTGTAAAGATCTACGACGGTTAGAAATTAATTAGCCAATGGTCAGAAAGCTCCAAAAAGGAATATATTCATGCACAAAGGCTATGAAATGATTCCAGACACTCCTACCCAATTATGCACATCCTAGAGCCTATAAACGTTTAAGAAGAAGGAAGAGAAGAAAAACACAAAAAAGACACAATGATCATACATCTCTGTACATCCTGTGAATACTCTTCATCATCCTCATCACTCTCACTGATCAAGAAAACTCTCGAAACTATCATTCATAAAGTTGCAATCCTCTTGAAGATCATAAGCAACAAGCTTTGACTACACCAGAGAGTTCATCATTAGAGAATCCTTCTATTCTCTACATCTCTATTTGTATAAGGCTATCTCTTTAGAGCATACATTGGTCAACTTCATTAGTTGGTGGTGATAAACCAGTTCTCATCACTGATTAACTGAAACTTACCAAGGAAGATGAAGGTTGATAGGATACTCTATCAACGCGTTGATCCTAGTGTTATTGTCAACACTCTAAGTCCTGTTAGTCAGGAAACCTTGGCATAAAGTCTATTGTGTCGGGCAACCATTGTACAATGTTCTGTGTGTCAGGAAATTGTGAAAGTCCTATTAGTCAGGCAACCTTGCTGTAAAGTCCTATGTGTCGGGAAACCATTGTACAAAGTCCTATGTGTCAAGCAATTGTGAAAGTCTTGTTAGTCAAGTAATTGGTTAAGTCTTGTTAGTCAGACATTTGGCGTAAAGTCCTATGTGTTAGGAAGCCTTGTTCAACTCTTGTGTGTCAGGCACTCTGTATAAGCCCTATTTGTCTGGCCTCAGTTCTAGTGGAGAAAATCTCAAGTGTGACTTGAGTAGAGGATGTAGGTCGAGCTGACCGAACCTCTATAATTCTATGTGTCCTTTAGTCTTTTACACACTTCCATCTGTACACACCATTAACACGTTGATATCTTGCTATTTCAAGTATACTCAACTTTGATCTATCAACGTGTTGATATGAGGATTTTGGTTGAAAAGTAAAAGGCTTTAAATTTGTTTTAAGACCACTTCACCCCCTTTCTTGGCCATACTTGGGTCTATATAGTATGCCCATCATGCTTTTGTTATGTCAGAACCTTTGTAAGCAGATCAACCACATTGTTGTCAGTGTCCACCTTCATTATGCTTACATCACCTCAGTTAATCATCTCTCTGATCAAATTATAACATCGAAGGATGTGTTTGGATCTTTGGTGAGAACGTGGTTCCTTGGCCTGGATGATTGCTCCATTATTGTCACAATAGAGCTCAATCGGTCCAACCGAGGATGGAAAAACTCCAAGTTCCGCTATGAACTTCTTGATCCAAACAGCTTCCTTCGCTGCGTTCGAAGGGAAATATACTCTACTTTTATTGTACAATCGGTTATTGTTGACTAGTTAGAGCTTCTCCAACTACCAACACCTCCATTTAGGAAAAACACATATCCAGACTGTGATATGAAGTCATCCGAATCAGTTTGTAAACTCACATCCGTATAACCCTTTATATAGAGCTATTTTTCACCTCTATAGACTAAGAACTTTTCCTTAGTTCTTCTCAAGTACTTAAGGATATTATTTATGGCCACCCAATGTCCTTTTCCTGGGTCTGACTGGTATTGACTTGTTCTACTCAATGCGTACAACACATCTAGTCGAGTACATATCGTGGCATACATGATGGATCTTACAGCTGATGCCTATGGGATCCTATCCATTCTCTACTTCTCCTCTTATGTCTTTGGACACTGATATTTGGAGAGCGATATTCCATGGGTCATAGGTACGTATCCTCTCTTGGATTCCTCCATCTTAAACCTTCTCAAGACTTTGTCTATATATGTAATTTGACTAAGGCCAAGCATCCTCTTTGATCTATCTCTGTAGATCCTTATGCCCAGCATGTAGGATGCTTCACGTAGGTCTTTCATCGAGAAGCACTTCTCGAGCCATGTCTTTACAAACTTTACCTCGGGTATGTCATTTCCTATTAGCAATATGTCATCTACATATAGCACAAGAATCACAAGTGCACTCCCACTGACCTTCTTGTATACACAAGATTTATCTTAATTTTTTATAAAGCCAAACTATTTGACTGCTTCATCAAAACGAAAATTCCAGCTTCTTGAAGGTTGTTTAAGTCTATAAATAGATCTCAACAGTTTACATACCTTTTGAGGACTCTTTGGATCTTCAAAACCCTCGGTTTGTATCATGTACACTTCCTCAGTTAATTTTCCATTAAGGAAAACCGTTTTGACATCCATTTTCCAGATCTCATAATCATGGTATGCGCCAATAGCCAACAAAATTTTGATGGACTATAACATGTCGACTAGTGAGAAGGTTTCGTCATAGTCTATACCTTGCATTTGTCTATAACCCTTTTCCACTAGTCATCCTTTATAGTTAATCACATTACCTTCCATCTCCGCCTACTTCTTAAAGACCCACTTGCACCCAATGGGTTTGGCCCTTTGTGGTGTAGTGACCAACTCCCAGACCTGGTTTTTGGATATGCAGTCCATTTCAGATTTCATGCATTCTAGAAATTTCTTTGAATCTGATCCCGCCATAGCCTCTTGGTAGGACGTGGACTCATCATCTATGACAGTCACGTTTCCGCATTTGTCTACGAGAAAATCATAGTATCTCTCAGGCTCTTTCTGTATCCTACCACTTCTACACGGTTCTTGTGATACTAGAATGGTTGTCTCTACCACATCTGTTTGTAGTTCCCATTCCTATTCCTCCAATAGTTCAGATGTAATCTCTTGTTCTCGAACCTCTTCAAGTTTTATGTCCCTCCCACTATTTCTATTAGAGATGAAATCTCTTTTTAGAAATTTGTGTGCCATAAGGTACACATACCCGTATCTACTGAAATAATCAGTGAGCATGATGAAGTACCGATACCCACCTCTGGCTTGTGTACTCATGGGTCCACACACATTGCTGTGTATGAGCTCAAGTACTTTGGTAGCCCTTTCACTGTCTCCAGTGAATGGCGCTCTAGTCATTTTTTCAAGTAAACAAGATTCACATGTCTCCATTGATCCCAAATTAAAAGAGTCCAAGAGTCCACTTACGTGTAACTTGGAAATGTGTTTCTCATTTATATGGCATAAATGACAAATCCATAGGTATGTATCGTTTCAGTCATTTTACTTGATCCTTTTATTGTGGAGGTTATAGATTGGATTTTCTAGATCTAGAACATGTAAGCCATTGCTTATGTGTGCACTGAAAGAAAATAATTCATTCAAATAAATAGAACAACTATTGTCCTTTATTCTAAATGAATATCCTTTCTTGTACAAACAAGAAACATAAATCAAGTTTCTGAAAATAGCAGGCACATAATAAACATGTTCCAGTTCTAAAATAAGTTTAGAAGGTAAAGAAATAAAACAAGATCCCACGACAACATGAGCAACCCTTGCTCCATTTCCTACTCTGAGATCAATTTCTCCCTTTGCTAATGATCTACTTCCCCGCAGTACATGCAAAATTGCAAAAATGTGAGATGCACATTCATTATCCATACCCATGATGTACGAGTAGATGTATTAGCATCAATTACAAGAACACCTAAAGCGGTGGCATCTCCTCCCTTCTTATTCTCATCCAGCCACAATTGGCAGTTGCTCTTCTACTACCCTGGTTTACCAAATCGGAAGCACTCCTGCACTTTTTCATGAGTGTACCAACACGCATAGATTTCCGGGGTGTTTAAGGCATAATTCTCATCATTTACGCCTATTTTATAGCGTCATTAGTGCATTTTACTTATTTTGCGCATTCTTTTGCAGATGCACAACATTGAGGTGAAAAATGAGTAAAATGAGCTTCCATCGGAGCTTTGGGATGAATTTTTGCAAGTTACAGAGCATTAAGGACCATCCTGAGCTTAATTGGAGAGTTGGAATAGCAAAGGAAGAGATGATAAGGTCAAATTGCACAATTGGAAACGTTGGAGGGCTAAACTGGAGGAAAGCCGACGCCACTTCAAGGCTGCATTTAGGCACCTTGAAGTGACGCCGCTTATAAGCCTAGGGGCCAGTCCTAGGCGCAACCAGGTGAATATTTTAGGATCATCATTAACATGTTTTCATGTTAATATATGATATATGCATCACAAGCATATCACATGACATCATCTCATTCAATTTGCAAACTTATTGCATGGATACTTAATCTAGTTGATAGCATGATGTCTCTTGTATAAATCATGTCTTTCATCATCCATTA
>JBBYHH010080363.1:0-15396 GCA_038382905.1 Daphne laureola
TCTATTAATCGTATGTTATGGCTTTATGTTAGAGTTTAAGTATGGGTTACGACATGCTTGGGAGGCTATGAAGCGTATATTCACCGGTTACGCAAATGCCAATCCTTCCCTCCTCCCTTCTCTCTCCCTCTCATCTCGCCGTCCTAGCTTTCCTTCTCCGTTTCAGTCGATGGCCGTCGTCGACGACCCGGAGAAGTCTGACCGATCGATTCCGCCGTTGCCGCCGGCTCTCGCCGCCGCTGGTGTGCGGCTCGTCGATGCTCCCATTCTCCTTCTCGTTTGTTTCCACCAGGCTATGCTGGCTGAGCTCGATGAGCTCCGCCGTTTGGCTCTGGTCGCGGCGGATGAGGAGGCTGGAGGTAACACCGTTGACCTCGCAGTCGAGATCTCCCGACGGTTTAAGTTCCTGAAGCGTGTTTATGAGTATCACTGCACAGTAGAGGATGAGGTCAGCTAAGAATTTTCGCTCTTTTACTTCTTGTTTCATTGAATTCCTGTTGCTTACTGCCATGATTTGGGTAAACTTAGAGCTCACGTTTTTCTCACTAGCCGGTTACCATTTCCTTCCTCAGCCTACTACTTGTGATAGAACATAGACAACTACAATATGTCAACTAAACACGCTTTTGGTAATGTGCACTGCTGCTTCCTGTGCTACAGAATGCTAGTTTCCTTCTCCTTCCATCTAGTAGTATTCTTATTCCATGGCTGTACCTTCCACAGACCAATGACGGCTGCCTAAGAACTTGGGACAAGCATTAAACCCCAAATTTATCGGTTCATGTTAAAGGTTCCAGAGAATGCTGAAATTGGGGATATAGTCTATAGGACTCTGCCGGTTGATATTCCCTTCTTTCCCAGAACCGAACGAACAGATTAGGCAAGCATGCAAATTGTAGCACTCAACCACCAAACTGAGGGTGTTTGCTTCTCCTGCAAATGAGAGTACTTCAATGTCTTTGGTACTTTGTGCTGTGACTTCCTACTCGTAAATTTTCCATGACTGTGGATACTTCATGTCCTGTGTTTGAGGATATCTAGTGAAACTCCTACCGTTGTCTAATTAGTATGCATTCGAGTGTGCACGTAGGTATGATATCGAAAATATTGTGCTTTGTATGGGGATAAACAGAGACTCTTTTGGCAGGTCATCTTTCATGCCATGGAGAAACATGTAAAGAATGTGACTTCTGCATATTCACTTGAACATGAAAGTATCGATGCCCATTTTACTTCAGTGCTTCATTCCATGAAGATGTCGCCAGGTCAAACCTCCTCTCGAGTACTGCATGAAGTTGCTGTCTGCATTGGCATCCTTCACTCCTCCATAAGCAGGCATATGATGAAGGAAGAAGAGCAGGTGCCAATTATCTATCTTTATTATGATTTTATGTAGATAACGCTTTATGTCTCCTATTATTTCGGCTCACATAGGTTTTCTGTGTTTCAAAAGATACAAAATACTTCCTTCACTTCTTGATTTAATTTTTCAACAGAAGCATGCTAGAATATAGAACAGAAAGAGAGATCTCCTAGTAAGGACAAGTTTAAGCATGTCTTATATTTCTCATGTTTAACCATTTTTTGTGTGTGTGCATGTGTGTGTGTGTGCGCGCGCGCGTACATGCATTTTCACATATGTGGTTACTAATTGGAATATCCGGGATTTCTTATCTTCAATTATTAGACACAACCTTAATCCCAACTATGTTGGCCTTGGTTGCTTGAAGTTTATGGTGTCGATTAACAATTAACTGTTAGTCATCATTAGAAATTCATACTTAAGTCACAACGGAAAAGTCTAATACTGGAATGACATGAAATATTGAAACCTCCATCATGACAGGCTTTCTCTACTTGTTTGGAATAGTGTCATGAGATGGTAATGACTTAAGATAGTCGCTATAGTCATGTTTCATTTCATGATTGATATTGTAAATCAATACACACATTAGGGAACATGACACAGATTTTGTGTATTGACGTCATTATTTATTCACACAAAAGAGTAGCTGAAAGAGTGACTCTTAGAAAGAAGATGACAGCTTTGCAACTTTGAGTTTAAAGGGAAAGAACCCAACAAATTATGAACATATAGATCTAAATGTCTGTAAAAACCAGTAGTAAGGCCTTAAGGTGCTCTCTGATGGGCATTTGGGTGAAGACATCGGTTCTTATTTAATCGGAAAAAATGTATTTCGAGAATCATTATGATAAACTGTTTATGTTATTTGCTAGAAACAAGAGAACCTTAGATAAGGTACGTGAGAGGTCCCACAACGTCCAAGTAACTTTGCAGTTGTTTGGCTTTCTCTGGCATTTTTGCCAAACATATTTAATTTTCTTTCAGTCTGAAGCTGGAGTACTGATAATCTAGCAGACATTTTTTAAACTGAAACATCAACTACAGACTGATCGACACTGTCTGCTAAAGTTCATTTTCTAAAAACTCATGGCTGTTCATTCTTGGTAATGAATTTGATACAAGTGCAAATGATTTTGCTGTTGTTTTTACATTATGCATGGACACAGTGGTGGAACTTGATTATAGCACCTTAGAGAGATCATTAAGTCTGAGTTAATGGTTGCAAACCTGTGTATTAAAAGGTAAGCATCAAGGCATGTGATGATGGTGGAAAGGGGAAAAAATTTAACGAAAACACTAAAAGTACAAACTACTGAAACTCACTGTAGTTCTATCCTTGGCATGTTGTGCAGGTGTTTCCTTTGCTGCTGCAGCACTTCTCCTCCGAGGAACAAGCTTCCCTGGTGTGGCGTTTCATTGGTAGCATCCCTGTAGTGCTGTTGGAGGAATGTTTGCCCTGGATGATCTCATTCTTCAATCCTAAAGATAAAAAGGATGTTAGAGATTGTATTACTAAAGTAATACCTGAAGATAAGCCGCTGCAAAAGGTAGATATGCGGGTATCTTCAAACCATTGTGTGACTTGCTTTCTTGATCCTGACAATTTTAACTTTATTCTTGAAGGTATTAATTTCTTGGCTTGGTAAGTGTGAGGAATCCATCGTCTGTGGATCTTCTGCTGACAATGGAAAAGGATTTTCTTCCCTTGTTGGATCTACAGATAGCAAAGATGCATCTAAAGTTGATTCCTGTAGTAATCCTCCTGGAAAATACGGTCATAAGAAGAAAGTTCACGAGTCTTGCACAAATTCTGGAAACAATCTGCTTGAAAGCTTTTATCTTTGGCACGCTGCCATCATAAAAGATTTGAATGGTATTCTGGGAGAGTTGCATCAGATAAAGTGGTCACCTTGTTTTCCAAGTCTAGATTGTTTATTTGTTCGGCTGAAGTTTGTTGCGGACATCCTACTTTTCTACAGGTAATGTCGTAACTGACAAAAAAGACTGTGCTGGTAGTTGCGGCATTATGCAATAGCATTGCCCTTGATTTAGGATTTTCTTTTCTTTATCACTTTATCCTTCAAGGTAGTTGCTAGATGTCTGTTTCAATCTGATCAGATGAACTTAACAGAAGAGTTTTTTTTTTTAATTTCTCTCATGCATGGGAGGAAACCTTATTTTTCCTTTCTGCTTTTACTTCATCAGACCCTGTTTCTCATTCCTGTTATCATATTCTTGTAGACCTCTGAAGACCGTCGACTCTTACTTTGGGTTTTTGCAGCAAAGGGATGGAAAGCGTTATTCTTCCTCACCTAAATAAACTTGCAAGCATTCCATTGTCTCCTTGGTCTGGACTAATCATTGATCATATCAAAAGCATACAGCAGCGCTTGCACTCTATTACTCAAAACGAGAAGAATTCACTCCAGTTTGTGGAGACCCTTTGTCAGGATGTAGAAGCATTTGTGGTCGATGCTAGCAAAGTGTTTCTCTTTCAAGAAACAGAGGTATAACTTTTATTGATGCATCTTTTGAATAAAAAGAAGCGAACATGAGTTAAATTCTGTGCAAATACTCTCATATTATTAGCCGATTCTCTTCCACACTGACGACACTTATAAAATTCCTTGAAGATGCCTTGCAACAGTTCCAATATTCCTTAACAATGCCTTAGTGGATAGTGATCTGTCAGTAATATTACATTGAGGTTAATTGCATTTTTGCCCTAAAAAAAGGTGTTGTACTGGACTGCAAGGCTGGTAATTGCACCTAGTCTCTCCTTAGTGAGTTAGTACATCCCACACATCTAGGCATCCTCCCAAGAGGCAAGAGCTCAACACCGGGCGAGCTCTTACCTCCATAATCTAACAGCTAAGATTCTCTTCTCGGCTTCAGGTCTGCAAGTTCAAGTCAACAAACAAAAAATCTCCACCTTGACTTGAATTCTCCCAGTAGAAAAACTGTTGTGAAATACATGTCCGTCTCACACAAAGCCTCCTGGAAAAGCGACACTTCTTTTTACATTATGACTATGATTTCTAAAAACTTCATAAATCCCTGCCTAAACCGTATAATTTCAATTTGTCAATATTTTCTCATAGTTAATAAACATTTTTTTAGTAGTCAGTCTCTTTGTAAAATGCAAATAACATTTTTTAAAATACCAATTAACTATATAAAGAACACTAGAAACTTGAAACTCTTGGAATATGCATAATTTTATAGTTCTTGCTGGACAAAGAAAAAAGAGTTAAGTGTAGGTTTGAAAAAAATGGCCAAAGTGTTAAATAGTTCAATATTTCTTCATTGGGCAACATGTACTGAACCGAGTATTGCTATATCTGTATCTAATGCACTTCCAGTTTTCATCAGGTATTCCCTATTGTTATCCGCTACTGTAGTAATGAAATGCAGCAGTGGCTTCTCTACAGAAGCCTCGGAATGATGCCACTTGGTTTACTGAAATGTGTGGTTACCTGGTTTTCTTCATGTTTATTTGAGCATGAATATGTGCTCATTCTCCACTTGTTAAGCCAGAAAAAATACTTAGCTGACAACTCTTTTCTCTCTCTCTTGCTCGAGTGGTCTTATAGGAGTTATTCAGGGAAAATGTCCGTTGAAAATTTTGAAAGGGACCTGGAGTCTGTCTTAAAAAATACATGCTCTTCTCTATCCAATTCCCTTGAAGTAGATGGTGGGCCTTCTACCATCTTTTTGGATATACGACGTGAAAAACGATTCAAACACCCGCTTATTGAACCGATTACTTCCAAAATGGAACAGAAGTATCCAGTGTACTCTTCTCTTATTGGCACCAATCCCACTAAGATCTATGAGGCCTCATATTCAAATGGAGTCAACGTACGTATTCTCTTTCCAGATACAGTGAGGAGGTTCCTCTCTCCTTCCAAAATTTCTCGTGAAAACATCTGTCTTGATTCTTTTTGTGATGAGTCATCACCGGTGGATCTTATTTTCTTCTTCCACAAGGCTGTCAAAAGAGAATTGGAGTGTCTAATCCCTATGTCATCTCAGCTAGCGGAAAATTCTGCACTTGTTTCGGAGTTTTACAAGCGCTGCAAATTGTTTAAATTACTGCATGAGATCCATAGTGATGCTGAGGATGAGATAGCTTTTCCAGCTCTGGAAGCAAAGGGAAAATTTGAGAACATCAGCCGCTCATATACAATTGATCACAAACTAGACGCTGAGTACTTTGACAAAATATTTGTCATTATCGAAGAGATCCATGAATTGCATGTTTCATTCTCTAGTATCAGTGCTAATGTATTGGACCCGAGGCCCGTAAAGCTACAAGAACTTTGTGCAAGTCTCCATTATACTCTCCAGTTGATGGATAGACTAATATCTGATCATGTGAAGCGTGAAGAAAGTGAACTTTGGACCTTATTTAGAGAGCATGTGTCACCTGAGGAGCAAGAAAAAATTGTCGGGCGTATGCTTGGAAGAACAAAAGCAGAAATGTTACAGGATATGATTCCCTGGCTAATGGTGTCTCTAACAATTGGAGAACAGCAAACTATCATGTCTCTATTGTTGAAGATTACAAGAAACACAAAATTTGTTGAATGGCTAAGAGAATGGTGGGATGGAGAATGTGTAGGGAACACAATGGAGCAATTAAATCTGCCCCCGTCATCTGAGGACCCACTGGAAGTCATCTCAGAATACCTGTCTCAAGGAATTCTTCAAATTGGGGGAACAATTCGTCTCAACTCCTGTGGGAATAATCTTGTTGGAAGTGAGCCTGGGGTGCCAGTGTTCAATGTGGATGAAGAGAAATACTCTAGCATGCATGAGAACAATGATGAATGTACACAATGTATGAAACTGTTCAGTATCAGTGAGAAGAGACACAAAGAACAGATCATTTTGACAGGCAATGATGATCTTCAAGGTAAAATCTTACTAGTAAAGTACCTTTCAACTATGACCCAAGCGGATATGGAGGCTGCATTAAGAAAAGTGTCAATGGATACAATCTTAGAACCTGAAAAGAAATCATATTTGATGCAGAACTTAATAATGAGGTTGGTGAGAAAGAATAACCTTTTCTTTAGTTTTTAGCATATTGTAGAAATTGTCATGGATCATTTGTTTGAACAATTTATAATTGGTATTCCTATTATGAAATCAGAAACGATGGTGTTTCTCAGATTTGATATATGCTTAAAAGATAGATGTTCTTTCCATTTCAGCCGTTGGATTGTCAAGCAACAAACAACTGCTCAAGAAATCATCCTAAATACAGGAGAAAAGGTTCCAGAACAGTATCCATCTTATCGTGATTCTGCAGGGAAAATTTTTGGTTGCAAACATTACAAAAGGAATTGTAAGCTTGTGGCTGGCTGCTGCAATCACCTGTATACATGTATAAGATGCCATGATGAGGTAGAAGATCATTCATTGGATAGGTATGCACAAAATATAAACCATTCATTGATTATGGTTTAGGTGCATTTATTTTTATATTGTTTTTATAGAGCTTTTTTTTATATTGCTTTTACTATTTTTTTTTCCAGAGGATCAGTTACAAAGATGATATGTATGCAGTGCTTGAAAATTCAGCCCATTGGCCCTGCATGCTCCACTATTTCATGCAACTGCCTATCCATGGCAAGGTATTATTGCAGGATATGCAAGTTGTTTGATGATGAAAGGTTAGAACTTTGATTTCTGTCTATTACTTCCTCTTGGTATTTCTACTTGTCTTTTCACCTCTGTGGCCACATGTATTTCCATGTCAGTGAATCTTTAAGATCTTGAAAAGTACCCTTCTTGTTTTCATTATAAACAAAAGAGCTTTAGCATTTCCACTAAGAAGGAGCTTTAAATGTTTGAAATTTTGCCTTCCCATTTAAACTAGCATTCACACATGGCAGTCTGTTCTTTCTTTCTTTCTTTCTTTTTTCCCCCCTTTTTTTTTGTTTTTATGAGAAGTCCGGTTTCTTTTTATTTAATTTTACTAATGAATTATATGCTCTCTATGTTGCTGTTGACGTTGCTGATTGCATACCTTGTCTGTCACTGTTTATATGATTGCATACCTTGCCCCAGTAATCTGGACTTAGGACAGTGGGTAAAATTCACCATGGGCATGTGGTTCAGTTCGACTACTTGGGTTATATGATGCTGAATCATTGTAATGGATGACCTGTGCACCAAAGTGTTGCCCTGTATGGGCATTTGCTTGGTCTGTCCTGTCCGAAGGCTTGTGTGTGTTGGTTTGGATGCGAACCGGTGTGCATATTCAGGGATATGCACATTAAAACACAAAAGCACAATTTGAAGCCTGAGGGGGATGAGCAAGTTGTGCTAGCACCGTTGTACAAATATATTACTAATAGATGAATACTTTGAAAGGCCACTAACTGTCGTGTGACTCAATCATATGAACACAAAAGCTAAGTATTTCCCTTGTTTTCTGTCACGTCAAGTGACTCATATGTTGGTGAGAGAAGTGTGTGGTTATATTCTCCTATCTCAACGTACTGTAGAGTTCTCTTATATGCAATATTTGACCCTGCCTAAGTTTGTACTCCTTATATTTATTACAACTCTTGCACTAATTAAAACGTATACAGGGAACAACCCTTCTATGTATTTAATGTATAAAGTTTCTCATGGCAGTATAGAAGGAAAACTGAAAAATGCAGAAAGCTTTTCAGTTTTTCCTTTATAGTTAAATAAACAAACAAATTGATCCTTGGTGAAGCATAATTTTTAACTCAGCCCTGTATCAACAGAAAGTCCTTTCTGCATTTCTATCATCACATCTCCAACCACCTATGAAAACACTAGGTGTAATAGAAAAGCTTGCACATCACACTCCTCTATTGTAAATGATATACTGGTGTATCGCATAACTGCTGAAATATCTTACATTTTAACTAGAACTTTCTAGGATTGCAAATATCTGAATGTGTGGTCATACTAACCGGATTGGTTTTTGCTATAGCTTCATATAAATTCTTCGCAATGAAGATTTCACTCTAAAAATCTTTCTTCAGGGAAATATACCATTGTCCTTACTGCAATATATGCCGAGTAGGGAAGGGATTGGGCATTGACTACTACCATTGCATGAAATGTAATGCTTGCATGTCCCGATTTCTCTTGGCACATACATGCAGAGAGAAATGTTTTGAAGACAAGTGCCCAATTTGCCATGAAGAGATTTTCACTTCCAGCTCCCCAGTCAAAGCCCTTTCATGTGGACATCTGATGCACTCATCATGTTTTCAGGTATTCTTGAAATCTCTTCCCCTTTCTTCATGCACATGGTTCATATATATCCATCCAAATAAAATCTTTTCTCTGCTAGGATTACACATGTACAAACTATACCTGCCCTATTTGTAGCAAGTCACTTGGAGACATGCAGGTCAGTTCAAGTTGTTTACTTGTTTTTTTGCATTTATGATCTGCTCATTTGAACCAACATAAAGGGCAGTACTGTGCACAATGCTTCCACTGTGCGCGAGTCAAGAGAAGGTCTGACACATTTCAGGTCTATTATACACACTTCACATCCTTCCCTGCATTTTTGCAAGAGGGTGTTCCCATGACCTAAACCCGCGACCTCCAGGTCGCATAGTGACAACTCGGCTATTGTGCGAGGGCCCCCCTTCTATGTTGAACCAATATGAATAAAGTTATGGATTCTCTTTACAATTTAAGCCATGAGCTTGGAAGGAAAGGAGCAGTTCACGGGTGTCTCGAGTGAATTTGACACCTTCAGATATTACAATTAGCTCCAAATGATGATCCTGAACTGAAGCTTAGTCTATCACACAGGTTTATTTTAAGATGTTGGATGCTCTGTTGGAAGAAGAGAAACTTCCAAATGAGTATCAGGGTCGAACTCAGGTTTTACAATGCTCTCTCAATCATGATTCTTTTCCATGCCTACTGTTGCAAACGACTGCTGACTGGTTGTTTTTCTGGTCAATTCATTCGTAGGTCATCCTATGTAACGACTGCGAAAAAAGGGGAGATGCTCCCTTTCATTGGCTATATCACAAATGCCCTCATTGTGGTTCATACAATACTAGGCTTCTCTAGCATTGTGGGGAGTGGCTTGTTGCTTCAGTTCAAACAAGAGAGGTAGGCTGATACACTGATTCTGCCCAGTATGCTTCTAGCATTTTTTCGGACTACTTTGGCTGTGATGATGGTATGTTGATTCCTGTGTCTTACTCATGGCCATGACAAATTCTCTAAGTTTCTCGGACCCCTACTGTTGATTGCTGGAGCTCCAAAAAATCTTATGCCACATATTTCAGGCGTAGGATTAGGAAATACTAGAAATTTTGGTTTAGTTTCTCTCTTTATCTGTTTCCTTTTTTAATCTTCCTTGTCATGTAATCTAGTAAGCTTCAGGAGTTTGTAGACAGTTCAAAGATTAGTAGAACTGAAATTTTTTCTTTCCATTTTCCATTTGCAGTTATGTACTAGTAAAATGTAATGTAACGTTCCTTCCCAACCTTGTTTTATAGTATATCATGCCTGAATACTGGTTTAGCTCCCAACATTTAATAACTGTCTAACCAGGGCCCGCTACTTCTAACTGGCAATTAGCAGCTAATATAGGCTTGTTGTAGTACAATTCCAGAGTATTTATACTTTGGAGTCTTCAACTACCCAGGACACAATTCAGCCAATTGAAAACAGAGTCATATTTTTTAGTAGTCCTTGAAAAGGGAAAGTACCCTCTAGAACATAGCATGGGGCAGGAGGAGTGTTATTACTTTCTGGAGAAGTGTAGATGGAATACTCGTGAATGACCATCTCGTTATTGTAGTCCGTGAATGTCTGCTCACATACTTGGTTACAAAATTCTCAGCCCATACAAGGAACAGAAGAAATGAAGAAAAGGGAAGTGAATCAAAATTGCCTCTGAGCTCTATATGAAGCTCTTTTCAGGAATATATGAAAAAAATTCGAGGAAAGAATAGAGATCGCACTAGGTTTCCATGTCCATTGATCAGTTGACACTGGTGAGGCTGAAGCAGGCAGCTGCACTCTTGAGCTCATTATCAGCAACATGCTCAACTGATTGTGTTGTATCTTTCAGTGACTCTTCAGAACTGCAAGAGTTTAGTTCTCATCTCATCAGGATTATAGATTTAGCAGAACTTTCTACAGACTAGGTGTAGATTAGCAATACATTGATGAAAAAGGAAGTTAGATGGTGCGTAAAAAAAATGCACCTACCTAGAGTCATAGGCCTCTTTAGAATCAATGTAAGACTGTCTGTCGTCGATGGTGTCGAAGAACGGATGAATCTCATCATATTCTTCGACAACTTGCTGAACTGCTAATGGGTGCTGAGCTAACTGAGATTGAATTGCCATAGCAGTGGCATTATTGTTGCTCGTATTAATATTGTTGTTGTTATTATTGGCAGGAGGGAAGGAATGAGGACCTCCCCATAAAGAACTTCCAACAGTATCCTTGGTGTCCAAGTAAGCAGAGGCGAAGGCAGCATTGTTGTTCCCAGTGGAGTAGCAGTGCTGTTGGGAGAGTGGCAGGGCCGGAGGGTAAGCAGCCTGAGGAGTGTGATGGGCGTAATAGGGGTGTGCATTTGCAGGAGGTGCCATGGCCAGTTCAAGCTGTGATGTCCCATCATCCACCGAGGCCATCTGCTGCTGTTTGCACATTGCCAGTTGCGTTGATACAGCATGCAGCTCCTCCTCCACCATCTGGATATGGGCGTAGAGCTGGCGCATGACCTCGAGACATCCAGATACCGGATACTGATCGCGAACATTGGCCTGGTAGATGATGGATTTCATGGCTTCCGGGATCTGACCATTGTCGATTTCCTTTAGGATCTTGAGGATGTTTCGGACACCGAAGAGCTTGTGGGCGTTTTGGAAGGTTTTGGGTTGATCCGGGCGGAAGTAGGGAGCTAATTGGCAGTTGGGAGTGCACTTTCGGCGTTGGTATTTGCAGGCAGCGCAGGCGGGGCTGGTGCCTCCCTTGAGGGTCATACTTGCATGACAGAGGCGGATGCAAAGGATCAGTAGATTGTGTAGGAATGTGAGAGAGAAGAGTGCATGAATGTGAAAGAGAAGAAGAAGACGTTGGCCTAAAATCAACAAGACTGAGGAGGTGAAATCGTTAGAACTGAAATTTGGATTTCCAACTTTGATCTCAACACGCCTGATCACCACCAGAGGATTTCATGGGGCTGAACAGACTCCGTAAAACGGGGTAATTTTCATTTTGAATAGTTGTAAAGTAGTAACAAAAGAGTTTAGATCCTCTGTCTAATCCCCCATCTAACCAAATCATGACACCTGTTCTTTACACTAACACCGTTTGTTTTTTTCCATTTGAGCATTCAGTTTGAGGAAGAAACGGCGTTAGGTTTTTGGTGAGATGGGAGTGTAGGGGATCTGGATCTGTAGAACAAAACTGGAAGAGACCCGGTAAAAGTTCTGTTAGGCATTGTTAGTGACAAATGTTGGAAATCTAGGAGTCCTACTTTTTGTGGACGCCATTTTTGGCCACTAATAACTCATTGAATTGCTACAGCCAAGTGATACTTGCCCGACACTCCTCACTATTATAGGAAAGGGTAGTTGTTAAACATGCAACATATGGTAACTATACGTCTTGCATTTTGTTGTTTCTTTAAAAATATTTTCCAAGCTTTTATAGGGGTGTCTTTAGGGGGAAATTTTTTTTTGTGTGTTTTTTGTTTGAGAAAACTGTTATTTGATGGAAATTCGATAGATTTAAGGATGGATTGTGTTGGTATTTAAAAAAAAAAAAAGTTAAGAAATTATTTGGTGAATGCACCATTGGTTGTTTCGATTTTATTTTGATTTTGTTGAAATCGTGCTGGTGATAGCTTAAGTTAAATTCAAATGTTAACAGTGTTGGGATACTATATTTAGAACTACTTAACCATCTAATAATGGCACTATAACAGACTCTTTTCCATCTATCCTTGAGGATTTACATAGTAAAACTGAAAACATAATACTACTACTTTAAAATGAGATCGTGTCTAATTAGGATTGTAAACCGAGCTGAGTTCGAGCTCGGCTCGAAAGTTTCAGATCGAGCTTGAATTCGGCTTGATAGCTCGACGAGCCTTCATCATGAAGGCTCGAACTTGACTCGATGTAATGTTCGAGTTCGACTCGATAGTTTGTGAGTTGTTCGAAAACTTGTATATCGAACCCAAACTGTGCTCGAGTTCAGCTCGATAGCTGCAGGAAAACTCGAAAGTTTGGATTAAATTGGGGTTTTATAACAAGTTAGTCTTTAAAATATATAAAACTCGATAACTTGATAAGCAATCGAGCCGATTCAATAGCACTCGAACTCGACTCGATAAAATTAATGAGCCTTGAACTCTACTCGAGTTCGAACTCGAAGCTCGATAAGACAGTGCTCAATAACACATGAGCCGAGTTCGAGTAAGTTCGATAAGAGCTCGACTCATTTACAGCCCCAGTATAATACAAATAGAAAATTACAAAAAAATCACCAAAGATTGGTGGAATCTTCAGTTTGTCCTCTCTATTTTAAAAAATAGCAATTACTCCCTTAAGGTTTAGTGAAATGTTCAATTACCTCCCTTAACCGTTTATGATGCTAGTTGACTTTTAAAAAATTTATTAGTAATAAGACTAGTTATACTCCAAAACAATTAAGGGGAAGTTAGGCTTACCCGTGTCGCAACAACATATGGAATCGTCTGCGTTTCTGCGGCCAGAGCTTGTCCGCACTATGGCGGTGATCAGATGACAACAATGACTAGGCATGGTGACTGTTTGGGAGGGAGAAAGGACAGAAACAAAATGTTGGAGTTGAAGTGTTTGAGAAAAAAATATTAGTGACGATAAGAGCAGTTAATTCTAAAAATTTTAACGGTCAACTAATAACACAAACAGTCAATAGGGGTAACTCAATATTTTAATAAACCTAAAGAGGTTGTATATTTTTTAAAATAGAGGGGAAAATTAAGATTTCACCAAACCTCAGGATTTTTTTTGCAATTTATCCTAATACAAATTTTACTTGATACTTCATCTATCCCAACAAATGTGATACATTTGACTGCGCACGAAGATTAAAAAATGTTGTTGACTAGAGGGTAATAAGGTAAAATAAGTATATAAGACAAAAATAATTTTTTTAAGTGGGAAGGGAAAAAAAAGGTAATAAGATAAAGTTGATGTAAAAAATTTCTTTTTTGGGAAGGGAAATGTTAATGGGTGCTCTGGGGTCACTTCTTAAGGGTAAATTACCCTTAAGAAATGTCTCGGGGGCACCCATTAAGAAGATCGTTTTGAGAAATGTGTGAGTTTTGCTGGGACAAACCAAAAAGGAAAATGTTTGAGTTTTGTTGAGGGAGTATGTCTTTTATTTTCCACCTATCGTATACACTATTGTAGAATACTAATCCATTTGGGATGGATGATTTCTGGAAATGGTTGTGGAAACAGAAACTTCCACCACGCATACACATTCACTTGTGGCGTGCCTGTGGCAATTTTTTGAGCATAAGGGACAATTTGCAACATCGTGGAGTTGATGTTGCCTCATGTTGTCCGATTTGTGTTACGAAGCAGGAATCCATCTTCCATCTGCTTTGGAAGTGCTTGTTTGCTCTTTCTGTTTGGAGATCTCTCGGGATTGATTTGTCTTCTTTTGATGGTACTATCAATGATTGGTGGTTGAGGCTAAACACTTTCTTTGGTCATAATGCATCTGTTATTCTTCGTATGACTGTGATTTTCTGGTTTATTTGGCAGAACAGGAACCTAGTAGTCTTTGAGTTACAGTGCGAGCTTCCGACTGTGTTGACAAAGAGAATAGAGGTCTAGATCGCTGACTGGCTTCAGGAGAATCCAGCGCCGGCTCACTCAGTACCTCAACCACGACCGAACTGGTCTCTTCCGCCAACGACTGTAATCAAAATCAATGTTGATGGAGCTCTCAACAAAGCGGTCGACCGCGGTGCTGTCGGCATGATCGCTAGGGCCATTCTGCCACTTTACTTACGGCGTCTTCGTTGGGTTTTCAATTCATAATTGTTGACCTGCTATATGTGGAAGCAGCTGCGGTTTTATGGGGTCTGCGTGAAGCCCGCCTCTGTGGTTGGTCTTCGATTTTTATTGAATCAGATTGCTAGGTATTGATTAATGAGCTAAATAATGGCTCTAGTCCTTCTCGTTTTCACTTTGGAACTCTGGTGGACGAGGCTCATCTATTAAAGTCCTCATTTTCATCATGTTTTTTTATTTTTGTCCCACGACTTTATAATGTGACGACACATAATATTACTCGTCACGGTCTATCTGTTTTAGGCCGATCTTCATGTTCTCATCCAAGTCCAGATTAGTTGTGTAAGCTCATATGATAAATGAATGAGTCTTACTTGTTAAAAAAAAAAGTCTTTTATTTTCCTTTTTGTTGAGTGTTGCCCTAAATTGTTGATAGCTCGGTTAATAATTAGTGGGATATAGGGTGTGTTGGGAGATAAAACATGGAGTTTCATATACTCCATTTTCGAAGCTCAAAACAATAAACATGTTCAAAAACTTGGCCGGTGCTCAGGGAAATTGCAAATATCTTCTTGACAACGTAAAATATCTGCTTATTTCCCTGATTCTTCTGGTGAACCTACGGATACAAGTTTTATAGAGTATTATTTTTAAACTCAAATGGGGTATCTGCAATTTTTATAAAGTTAAGTAGATTAAGTGCAATTATCTTTTTTCTTGCACAAATCTGGAAAATAGACACTTCACTTCTTTGCTCTCTTGGTTTCAGATTTATGTGTTCTTTTACTAGTAAAGTCCATTTTTAGTCTCTTAACTATTGCGTGTGTTCTATTTAGGTCCCCTTTTAAGAATTCGTCCTATTTGAATTCTAAACCTGTGTTTTTTATCCTGTTTTAGTCCTTCTGTTAAATTTTTTGTTAAGTTTTCCGTTAATTAGGTTGATTTTACGTAAATACCCTTAAAAATACAATCAAATTACAT
>JBBYHH010080473.1:0-15394 GCA_038382905.1 Daphne laureola
AAAATTGCTAAATCGATGTTAATGTTTATTATAGGGTTATTTTATTTTTCTTAATCAAGGTTAATGATAAATTATATCGTTTGTTCTTTTCGAATGAATTCCTTTATTTGTCTCTATTTCTTCCCGTTTCCTTTTTAATGACGATTTCCATTTACCTCACGATAGAGCTATTTATTTCTATTTTAAAACCATTTGCCTCATTTATTTTCTTCCCAATTAAAATCCATTTACCTTTACTTTGTAAAGAAAGAAAGTTTGACCGGTTCATTCTTAAAAAAGATACCGAGGCACTTTCTTTTTTTTTTTAGCATTTTATCACTCAAATTTTAGATAATTACAATTAGTAATTAGTTAACACTTTTTCTGTTTTCATAATTTCACATTTTTTTTTTTTACTTTTCATTAAAATAATATGGATATAAAACCCGCAACGTAGTGCGGGGAAAAAAAATCCTAGTGTGGACTAATGATCTCCCTTCAATAATTCTACAACATTTATGTACGAGAGATCTTTTGCTGTGAATCAGGAAGGATTAGGGAGCCAATTTCTTTAGCAGAGTCTAATCCCAGATCTTAGGGCATCATATCTAACCTTCCTAAAGCTAAAAGAATCGATTGATCAGCTGACTACAGTAATAACGTCAGAAGTAACTAGTTGACTAAGTACAGGGATTAGTTACAGTAACAATAACAGCTGTAGTTACAGCAATTAGTGACAATGGATGGTGTAACTATCACACTTTCTAACAGTATCCTGATTTTGTGCAGGTCAGGGTGTATGAGCTTCCTTCCATGTCATGTTCCTATGTGCTGGCAGGTCACACCGATATTGTTCTTTGCTTGGACACCTGCATCTCAGACTCCGGAAGGAAACTTATTGTAACAGGGAGTAAAGACAGTAGTGTATGCACTCTTTATTGTTTTGCACTTTGGTATTATTATATAAAGTGATGTTATCTTGTTTCATCTTTTTAGCATTTCTTTCTGATGGTTCATTTGTATATGTTGGCTCTATGTTCTCAATGCCTGCTTCACACTCTGGTTACATCAATATCAACCTAACTTATGAGAGTATCACTTGATGAAACTGAACTGTTTCCACATCTTGTATGTACATCTAACACACTGCACCTTCGGCTTCAAGTGACAAATCCATGAAAAAATTATCATGGATCTAAGTTCTTTCGTATGGTTGTGTTCCGTGTTGCTCTACGGCACATGTTAATTTCACAAGCTCATTCTTCTCATAGACATGAATCTTATTAAGTATTAGTAATTATTTTCACTAATTGCGGTTCCATGATACAGTACTTCCATAGATTTGAAATAAAGTCAGCATTTATATGGTTTATGAATATCATCTCATTTTTCAATCACAAAAAGATTTGATTCAAAGAAAGGCATCTTGTGTAAAGATCGTTAAGTTGTGTTTGGGTGTATCTACTATTGACAAAATTCTATCATTTGGCTAGAGTAATGAGTTCATGTAGTCAACTCCTTAGTAGAGATAACATGTAATTTAGCGATAATCTAGCTGTATTTTATTTTTGCTAGGTGAGGTTGTGGGAATCAGAAAGTCAATATTGTATTGGAGTTGGCAGAGGCCACATGGGAGCAGTTGGAGCTATTGCTTTTTCAAAAAGGTCACGTAGCTTTTTTGTTTCTGGTAGTAGGTAAGCAATTGAACTTTACTTTTGACATAAAACTTGTGATTTTTGTCTAGCAAGGTGTTTTCTATTTGTGGTATGCTGGCGTAAAACTTTGTCACGATTTTTTTTTTTTGCATGAATTTATAAATTAATTTTAGATAATTGATCGACATTATAGACTTAATGCCACCGACCCCGTTGGGAATAAGGTGCGCTATGATGATAATGACTTTACGGGTTGGAATTTGCAATTTAGGGATATCAGTCTGTTGACTTGTCACATTTCTGTATACTAAGGAGGATATTCGGTATAATGTTTCCCTTTTTTCCACAAACATCTTTCTGGATGTACTTACTGGATCTTCTTTTCAGTGACCGTACAATAAAGGTCTGGAGTTTGGATGTGCTCTTGGACAGTGTTGAGCAGCCTAATAATTTAAAAGTTAAAGCAGTGGTTGCAGCACATGATAAGGATATAAACTCATTGGCTGTTTCCCCTAATGACAGTTTAGCTTGTACTGGGTCACAGGTTAGCCACCGTATATAATGTACTTTTTTTTTCCTTTGTTCTAATGTCTGAACAGTGGATAGACTGTTGGATGATTATGAAGAAAGACATTAAACCAATGAAATGCGAAAAATTCTTTTTGATGTTTGTGATCAGTGATAAAATTGGTTTAAGCCGACTTTTTCTGGTATTGAATTGTATTTTCCTTCTGGTGGCATTTGAATATATAGTACTTCCTCCGTCCCACATTAATTGATATATTTGACTGAAACCAAAGATTAAGGTGTGGAGAAGACTTAAGGATAAAATAGATTAGTTAAAGTTTCCTTAAAAGGAAACATCAGTTTTTGTGGGACATATCAAAAAGGAATACATAACAAATTCTTTCGGGGTGAGGGAGTATTAGACATAGGCATTTCAAGCATGGGCATGAACACAAACACATACCTAGAGAAAAGCTAACTATTTTCTTTTCTTTATTGCACGTCTTTAAAATCAGGATCGAACCGCATGTATTTGGAGACTCCCAGAGCTTGTACATGTGGTTACACTTAGAGGGCATAAGCGAGGAGTTTGGTCTGTAGAGTTTTCTCCGGTTGATCAGTGTGTCATAACCGCATCTGGAGACAAGACAGTAAAGATTTGGACTATAGCTGATGGTTCATGCTTAAAAACATTTGAAGGACACACATCCAGTGTTTTAAGAGCATCATTTATTACAAGGGGCACTCAGTTTGTTACTTGTGGTAACAACTCCGGTTCCAAAAATCTTGGTGTTTACAATCTCTGTTTAATTTTTTCATGATATATAATTGGTGAATATTTCATATCAGGAGCCGATGGTTTAGTAAAGCTGTGGAGTGTAAAAACAAATGAATGCATTGCTACATATGATCAGCACGAGGACAAGGTGCATATTTTTATCTCAGCTGGTATTTGTAATGTTTTCATGCTCTTATATAATGCTTCCTTTATCATGAAGAAAGGCATAAATTTCTCCATTCTACATGTTTTTATATCCTGGAAGAAAATGTGTATTATACGTGTGTAGGTTTATAGGAGATCATTGCTGTTGATAGTTGTTAAAATTTGACTTAAATATTTGAAAGCTTTAGCAGGTTCGTTTTCGAATAAAGGCAAGCTACGTCAAGTTTAACAAGTTAGTGTTTGAAAGCCATCTATTTAAACTCTCTAGCTGAATTTTGCCTTTCAGATATGGGCTTTGGCTGTTGGGAAAAAGTCAGAAATGTTAGTGACTGGTGGTGGTGATGAAGTTATCAATCTATGGCAGGATTCTACATCTGCTGATAAGGAGGAAGCTTTCCGTAAAGAGGTTTATTCTGGAAACCATCATCTTTAAAGTTTCTCTAGTGTACTTGTTTTGAGTGGTTAAATTTTTCTTTCCTGGTGAAAGAAGTCTGTATTATGAGGGAGTTGATTCTTTCTTGGCTCTATGCCCAGCCTCATGCTTAACTATTACTTATTTTGCTGTGCTTGACCGGCCACTATAAACCAAGATGCGACAATGTTTCTCCTACTTGCTCCATCCATTAATTTCTGATCTGATTGGAGTGGAGAAATATGAAGATCTGGATCGATCTAGATGTAACAGGGAGTGTCATGTAATTGTTTTTGAACCATTGTGGAATGGCTTGACCATCAGCATCTCTTTGCACTAGTTCAGCTGTCATAGCAAGGTCCAAGGTGTATTATGGTGTAGTCATGGCCTTATTTCTTTTACCCTTTTTTACCTTTTCTTTTCTTGAAAAAATTCTTCTGATACTTGCAAGCATAGAATACTAGTTTAGGCTTTAGAAGAGGGAGCAAAGGGAGTTTTCTCTTGGCCTCTACAGAATAACTCTTACTTGCATTTGTGACTAAAGACAAACTCGGTGCCATGGGGCCTAATACTCCCTCTGTCTCATTCAAGTTATCTTACTCCCTATATATTTTGCGAAGGAAAAACTAGCGTCAGATGGAAGTACCATGGTTATTAAATGCGCGCTTAGAGCGTGCTCAATGCGCAGTACTTCCGAAGTACTAATAAAAGCGATTGAACACTGATCTAATATCTATCTTGGTGGATCTGGGATTCATGTAAAAGATACTCCTCCCCCCAAATACTGCAACACTTCGATTTGGCACGGAGATTAAGGTGAAATTTTTTTGATATTAACTTTTGTATTTTGACATTTTTATATTGAAAGATGTAATCAAATAGAAATATTGAAGAAGACAGTAAAGCAAAATCAAATCATAATGATAAACATACCAAGAATAAAAATTAAATGATTATGTTAGAATATGTTAAATTAGTACGTAATTTATTATTTTAATCCCCTTAATACGCCCTCCGGTCTTTAAAGGATGTCTCATTTATTTTATCTGTTTTACAGTATTTAATCTATGATTTTTTTTTCATCCGTGTTTAGACATTTAAAGTTAAATATTTTTTATATGTATCATAATTTACAATATAATTTTCTTAAATATAATTTTCTAGAATTTTTTTGCACTAGTTTTCTTTGTAAATATTTGAGTCAAACATTGAATTTTGAAACACTTAAAATAAATGAGACATTTTTTAAAGACCGGAGAAAGTAGTAATTGTATTTACATTATTGACTTAAGGTAAGTATCCATAATATCTTAGGTAGAGTATCAGTATATTATTCTATAGTCCTTGTAATTAGGAAAGCTAGATTAGATTCCTAGAATCAGGGATTTATCTCTCCTTTCCTTCTCTTGTTGAACTTGAACATCATTCTGTAAATATATATATTCAGGGTCACAGGCCAAGATAATACAAGTGAAAGTACAATTCTCACATGGTATCAGAGCTTTAGGTCAGATCCTAACCCTAAATCTTTTCTCAGCCTTCATTCCAGAACTTCTTTCCAGGCCTTCATTGCCATCTCTTCCAAACCAAGATGCCTTTTACATTTGAAATCCAAAATAATGAGTTATCCAAAAGTGACTTCGATTCTCACTCATTCTCCAGTGGAGATGACCAACATGTTCAGTTCTGGTATAGGCTGAATAGCCAGAACTACCTTAAATGGTCTCAAATGGTGAAGGTCTACATCACCGGGAAAGGAAGACTTGATCATCTCCTGGAAACAGGATCAGCCACAGGGACAGATGCCTTCAATAATTGGATGATGAAGGACTCCATGATCATGTCCTGGCTTCGTCTGAACTCCATGATTCCATAAATTAGTGACACGTGTATGTTCCTGCCAATAGCCAAGGACATCTGGGATGCCATCTAGGAGACATACTCCAAGGCAAGAGATACTGCCAAGGTGAAGTGAAGAGCAAGGTCAGTAACTTAGTATGCTAATACTCTCCAGAATTTGTGGCAAGAACTGGACCACTATAGGGTTTTGAAGACCAAGAACCAGGAGGTAGCAGTTGTCCTGAAGGAATTTATCTCCCAAGACAGGGTGTATGACTTCTTGGCTGGCCTTAACCTAGAATTTGACCAAGTCAGGGTCCAAATTCTTAGGAAATAGCCAGTTCCTTCCCTGAAAGAAGTCATAGCCTAGTAAGGGCTGAAGACAGTAGGAGAGCAGTCATGTTGGACTCAACAAAGAAAGTAGGGGATGCTAGAGATGAGTTGTGTTATGTTTACTGCAAAAGGTCTAGACACACCAAAGAAACATGTTGGAAACTTCATGGTAAACCCCCGAGCAAAGAGTGGAATGGGAGTGAGAAATCTGGTCCCTAGGCCAACACTGTAGTGTCCACCACAGGAAATCAGAATGGTGACTCTGGAAAAAGCTTAGTAAGTCGGGAAGAGATGGAGCAGCTGAGGAAGTTCATGGAATCTCTCAGGGTTGAGGGCAGTTCCTCTGCCTCCCTTGCTACTTTAGGTATCTCTATTCCCTTAGGTTTACATGCTTCATCTAGAGACCTTGGATACTGGAACAGGAACATGAACTTGTTTTTGAAAACCAAACAGAGGTTCAAAATTTTGATACATAGGACACTATTAAAGTGCATAGAGATGCGAAATTCTCACAAATATATTCAAGAAGGAGCCTACTCCCGAGCATATGCAACCCCAGAATTCTTCTCCAAGATTGGAAACTGGGGTAACTACAATATCTAATCCTGAACTGTGATGATGAGTTCTATCTCCTTATTGCTCTTCGAAAAGGGAAGAGACAATGCACCATAAAGCCTGTTTACCCCATGGCCAACTTTGTTTCTCTTTATACAATGTCCAAAACCCACAAAACATACTAGAAAACCTTCATTCTTTTCCAATTCCATGTACTCTAGGTGAAGCAGTTTCTAAAGGGAAATGGAGAGAAGCTATTAGAGTAGAAATGAAGGTATTAGAGCTAAACAAAACATGGGAGATTACAGATCTATCTAAGGGGAAAAAGGTTGTGGGCTGTAAATGGGTCTATCTCGTGAACTCAAACCAGATGGAACTTTGGAAAGATACAAGGCTAGGCTTGTGGCTAAAGAGTACACACAAACCTATGGAATAGATTACCAAGAAACTTTTCACCTGTGCCAAAAATGAATACTGTTAGAGTTCTGTTGACTACTGCAGCAAACCGTGATGTAAAGAATGCCACCTCCATGGAGATCTAGAGGAAGAAATCTATGTCAATTCCACCAGGATTCTCGAAAAGGGTGACTCAGAACAAGGTTTGCATGCTTAGGAAGCTCTCTATGGACTGAAACAGTCCCCAAGAGCTTGGTTTGGTCGTTTCACAGATGTCATGTTGAAATCTGGGTACACACATGGTCAAGGTGACCATACTCTATTTATCAAACACACAAACATAGGGGGGATCACCCCTTGTTAATTTATGTGGATGATATAATAGTGACAGGAAATGATGAGAAGTAAAAGACTGCTTTGAGGTGGTGCCTAGCCAAAGAACTTGAAGTCAAAGAACTAGGAAAACTGAAGTACTAAGCTTGTGGCTAAAGGGTACACACAAACCTATGGAATAGATTACTAGGAAACTTTTCACTTGTGGCAAAAATGAATATTGTTAGAGTTCTTGTGGCAAGGCTATGGACTGAAATAGTCCCCAAGAGCTTGGTTTGGTCGTTTCACAAATGTCATATTGAAATCTGAGTACACACATGGTCAAGGTGACCATACTCTATTTATCAAACACACAAACTCATGGGGGATCACAACCTTGTTAGTTTATGTGGATGATATAATAGTGACAGGAAATGATGAGAAGGAAAAGACTGCTTTGAGGCGGTGCCTAGCCAAAGAATTTGAAATCAAAGAACTAGGAAAACTGAAGTACTTCTTGGAGATAGCAGTAGCCCATTCAAAACAAGGGATTTTCATTTCACAACAGAAATATGTGCTAGATCTGCTAAGAGAAATAGGAAATATGGTGTGCAAACCTGTTTTTACACCAATTGATCCCAATCACAAACTTGGGACATGAAAAGAAGATCCAACTATGGACAGAGAGAGATATCAGAAGTTAGTTGGTAAACTGATTTACCTAGCTCACACAAGGCCTAACATAGTTTATCATGTGAGCATAGTAAGTCAGTTTATGCATGATCCAAGATAAATACACCTTCAAGCGCTCAACATAATTATGCAGTACTTGAAAGGGTATCCAGGCAAGGGGCTTGTGTTCAGAAGAAATGGAAATCTGAACTTAGAAGCATATACAGATGCAGACTATGCAGGGTCAATGGTTGACAGAAGATCTACCATAGGTATTGAACCTTTTTGGGTGGAAATCTGGTTACTTGGAGAAGCAGGAAACCAAATGTGGTAGCTAGGTCTAGAGATGAAGAAGAATATAAGGCACTAGCTCAGGGATTATGTGAACTTTTGTGGCTAAGAATTCTGCTCAGAGATCTCAGAATTCCTACCGAAGGTTCTATGAAGCTATACTGTGACAACAAATCTGCTATTCAAATTGCTCGTAACCCAGTCTAACATGATAGTATAAGCACATTGAGGTGGACAAGAATTTCATCGAGAAGTTGGACAGGAAGATTATATGCACTCCCTATGTCTCCTCAAAAGGACAGCTAACAGATGTCCTTACAAAGGGGCTTCCAGGCCCAGCCTTCCAGAACCTCATCTCCAAGCTGGGAATGGATAATCTCCACTCACCAGCTTGGGGGTGGTGGGGTGTTAGAATATGTTAAATTAGTATGCAATTTACTATTTCATTCTCCTTAATTGTTATTGTGTTTTCTTTATTTACTTAGGGCAAGTATCCATAATATCTTAGGTAGAGTATCAGTATATTATTTTGTAATCCTTATAATTGGGAAAGCTAGATTAGATTCCTAGAATCAGGGATTTAGATCTCTCATTTCCTTCTCTTGTTGAACATCATTCTGTATATATATTCAGGGCCAAAGGCCAAGATAATACTCCATCCGTCTCTAAATTTTTGAAACGCTTTCCTCTTTGGGTTGTCCCTAAATTTTTGAAACGTTTCCCCTTTTAATAATTTTCTACGTACTGATTTACTTTATTACCCTTCAATTATATACTCTTTATCTCTCCACTAACCCACCACGTGTTATCTTGAACCACTACATGTTTATCTCTTCACATCCCACAAATAACTTTTTTTCATCCGCTTCTTTCTTCCCCTGTCTGTGAAACCAAAATTGATTTTAGACCTAGTTCCCTCATTTGCTAATCCAAGTCGTTGATTCCTTCTTCTTCATGAACCTGGGCAGCTCGTCAACTTGATGAGCAACGGTTAGGACAGTGGGTCTCGAATTAGGATGAAGTTCGTCAATGTCTCTCCGGAATCAGCGCCGAAACAGAGAACTTGTGATTATGTACTCTAATAAATGGATCTCTAAATGTTCATTTTTGTTTTGCCTTCTCGCTTTTCTAGTTATTATCATGAATTAAAGGATAAACTCATCGAGAGAAAGAAAGAACTAGATGCAAAATATTATTGGATAGGAGAGAAAACATACAGAAAGAGAAAGAGAGAGAGGATGAAGTCGTTCAGATGGGTATTCGAAGGAAAGAAAATGGTTTCTTAATATGCGTGCCCAAATGAAACGTTTCAAAAATTTCAGGATGGAGGGAGTAGAAGTGAAAATGCAATTCTCACAGATTAAATTGAAAATTTTATTTGAAGAAAGAGATCCATATTGACAATTTTTTGTTTTTTATTTCTTGAACTTTAGAGGTAAGGATGATTTGGTACATTAGTATGTAAAAAGTTACCATAAAGGGAAGTGTTGCATTACCTTTGGGACGTCTTAAAGAGAAAAATGTTGCATTGCTTTTGGGGCGGAGGGAGTTCTATCTTACAAGAGGATGATTCTTTAACAACTGTTTACACAAGTGCTTATTCTTGTGTCTGTAGGAGGAGTTGGTGTTGCGAGGCCAGGAACTGGAGAATGCTGTAGTAGATGCCGACTACATTAAGGCTATCCCATTAGCATTTGAGCTTCAGATGCCTCACAAACTTTTTGAAGTACTTTCTGGGCTTCGCAGGTCAGTAACTAATAACATGTTTGTATTAGATTGAAAAGGTAGTTTACTTGCAGACTTGGATGTATCTCCCTCTTCAGTTTTTCTTATATGTCACTGAATGTTTTGCAGGAAGAATGAGGATGGACATCAGATTGACAGAGCCCTCAATTCTCTGAACAAAGATGAATTTCGTATACTTTTTGAGTATGTACGGCAATGGAATACAAAACCAAAGCTGTGCCATGTCGCTCAGTATGTGCTTTTCAGAGCTTTTAATCTTTTTCCTCCTACAGAAATTATTCAGGTACTTCCTTTTTCTCTTTGTTCTTTAATTCTATTTTGTTGGTTCCCATAGACAGTCATGTTCCATGATGCGCATGTTGATTTTAATATCAATCGTGCAATCAGACATCGGTAAAGCAAGTTTCTCAGCCCATCACTATGCAATAGGAAGGGCATCTAATGTAAACCATTGCCACTATCAATCATATTCCATGATGTGCATGTTGATTTTGAAATATAGACAAATACTAATTTTTTAAATAAGACGTGGCTATAGCAACTATCTCAACCCATCACTATCTGATAGGAAGGGCATCTGATGTAAAACATTGCCCACTATGTTAACTATTTTTAGACAATTAGTTACCATTATAGATTTCATGCCATTGATGTCAACATAGTTGGAATTAAGGTGTAACGTGATAATTGGTTTCATGGCAGACTGACTTTTTTTATTCCTGTGGATATAAGAGATAATTTGTTTACGATGCTCAGATGAGTCCGTTATGGTGCTCATTTTAATTTTTGTAAGGGATACATTATTAGCAAAGCTCCATACACCATGAACATTTGTAAAGTATTTTGTTGGTGACCTCCCTCCTTGCTTGTGATTGTTTCTCGTCTTCATTAATTCTGCAGCAGTAAAAGTATGAAGACTCCCAACTGAACTCTACTCTCTTTCGAATGAAGTTTTTTCAATATTTTGTTTAGACTAAATCATTCACACAAATAGTTCACCAATGCTGGCTGCTTATGAGCTAAGAGTAAGCACTTCGGTGTTAAAAACCCATGTAAATAGACCGAATCTCAACATTTAGGGTGGTAAGGGTTATGGGATTGATGGGCGGCATTGCTTGTTATTCTATTTAGCCCATCAAGAGCAACCCAGTCTCGGTTGAATGAAAAGAAACCTTACCTGAAGTTAGATATATCTCATCTGGATGTGCCAACAATGGAGGTGTATCTTATTTTGATCACTTTCATCAGTTTGTACGGTAAAGTTCCAAGGTTTAAGCCAATGGCTGCAGTCCAACTTAATCAAATATATGATATTTTCTTATGTAATGTACCCTAAATGTACGTTTATAAACATTGTGTCAGTTTGTACTGACTTTTGACTTTGAGGATTGATTACAATTTTTTAATCACAAACGACTTAATCTATTAGATTAAGAAAAAAAAAAGGCTCGAGCAGAATAATCCATTGTATTAAGTCATCATTCATGTGATTACAAGTTTAGAATTGATTCATGTTTTAACCAAATGGGGCTTAATTTTTTTACGTACCAGAGCTTCATAACAGATCTCTGAGTTATTTTATGGTTGATCATTTTTACATACTAAAGCTTCAGAGCCCTGGAATGCTCACGTCATCTTGTTACAGATAAAAGGAATCTCGGAGCTCCTCGAAGCACCTTTTTGCTAGATTATACTCTGACAAAAATGTTGGTGCTTGAACCGGATACTGATGTGAGCAAGTCGAAAGTTGGTAATTCAATTCAATCATCGGTGAACATGGAGAAACTACTACCAGAGCAACCTTCTGAAAAAAACGAATGGAACGGCCTTGAAAAAGAAGAGAAAATCAAGTCGAAGTATAGGCAGCTCTGGTTCGACGAAGAAAGCAAAGGGTGTGAGCATGACGACCTATGAAGCTGTCTCGGTATGGGCTTAACATATTGGGACCGTCTCTTAAATCTAGAAATGAGTACAAGTTGAAGGCTATATGTAGAAAATAAGACATGTTTACGGAATTTTACGTTCAGGTGGTGTTTGGTTCAAAGATTTTAAGAATATGGATTCTCAAAATTCATTGAATCTATAAAATATTGTGTTTGATTTATTTTAAAAAATAATTCTATCATTATTAGAATCTTTGGATTATTCATCATTTACATATTCTCAGAATATTATCTATAATCAAAGTATTTTTAAAATCCATAGAGTTATTATGTTAAAAAAAATAAATCAAATCCTTCAAACTTTATATATCGACACATTTACTACTTCAATTTTTGAAACTTTACAAATGATCACTAAAAAATACACATTTGATCTTTGAATTCTTAAATTTTTTACAAATTAGATCCTAAAATTTACACATTTAACCTCTGAACTTTAGTAAATTTTACAAAATGGTCCCTATAAAATTGCATGATTAGCTCATAAATTTTTGTAAAAGTTACAAATGATCCATGTACAATCTATATTATTAGAATTCTTGAATCAAATACAAGAATGTAAGAATAAACATTTCTACTCTTATTAACATTTTCTATATTTTTACATTTCATGGATTCTTAGAATTCTCTAACCAAACGTTCTCTAAAGAAAATTTACAAGTATCGTATGAGGTTTGCCATAATCTCAAATTTCTCGCCACTCCAACCTTTACCATTGTTAGATTTTCCATTCAACTTTGTGGGTTATTTTTTAAAATGAACCTTAAAATTTTTAAACCTTAACAATCTCCTCCAAAGTTTTCATTTTTATGATTTATTCCTAAAATTCATCCTCAACCCCACACCCTGACGGACTAGTTGCACTGCCCTGCCCACCACCAAACCTACCCAGCCTGTTGAACTGTCCCCAACTTGTTTGTCATCAAAGTCGAAGGTAGATCTGGACGATGCCGCAATAGAAGGTATCTCGATTCCTTGTCTGCAACTTGGGTGCAGCTCTCTGACAAATTGATGATATCAAATCCCCAAAAGCGAAGGATTGTGAAATAAAGAGAGATGAAACAGAGACCATAGCATGGCAAGGTGGAGAAAATGGATAATGCACAAATACCATGTTTTTATTTTAATTTTAATTTTTTCAATATTCGATTTTTCAATTCGATCGTGCTTCTGGGAATTCTTGTGCTTATGTGTTCTCTGCTCAGTAAGTGGACATACTTAGAAGAAGTTCAATTGTTTCCTAGAAATTCCTCCCAACCGTTGATTTCAAATACGAGAACTTGTAGATTGACTCTCTCTCGGGAAAAAGCTCAGAACCTATACATTGTCAAGTTCAAACCCATATGAAAGATGTCTGTTATGGACTCATAACCTTAAAGAGCGCCACCGCTGGAAGAAGATCAGTTCTCTATACTCCTTCTAACGGTCCCTGCTTCCGCTCGCCAATCAATATCGGTCCCTACACTCAATTAACTACCATATCAATTGAATCAGACGGAGGCTGCTGGAAGATCCTCCTCATGACTAATTTGTCGATTACAATTCATTTTCGCCGCCCACCTCCTTTCCTCTTTAACGTCGCAGTCGCGTGACCGAGATGATAGCTCTTCCTTATTTTCTCGCCAGCCTCTCCACCTCATTCTGCAATTTTGGTATGTACTTCACCACTCGATCCACCGTATTGGGAATGCTCTTAAACTCAGATTCCGACTCTGCGATATCTGCATGAATTGATCAAGACATGCTACATTAAAAATTTCAAAAACCCTTTCTAGAAAATTTAGGCAATAAGTGTAGGTACTGATTGTTTGATGGCGGAGGCAGGGACCGACGTGAGTAGAGAGAATTGGTCTTCTTCCGAAGGTGGCGCTCTTTAAGGTTGTAAGGCAATAATAGACATCTTTTAATTAGATGGGTTTTGAATTCGACAATGTATTTGTTCTGAACTTTTTCTGAGAGAGTTTTAATCTACAAGTTCTCGTATTTGAAATCAGCTGTTGGGAGGCAGTTGGAGGGTCTTAGGTATGTTTGGGCTTGAAGAAGGAAGGGAGGGGGCAAAGTGGGAGAGAAAACTAAATATGAGGTGAAATTATATATGTTTTAAGATATGGAGGATGATAAATGAATTAAGTCTATAAATTTAACGATCAACTAATGGGGTTAAGGGTCAAGGGGGGTAAATGTTATAGTCACCACCGGAAAAATGGTGAAAGTTTGAGAAAATTGCCGGAAGCCAAAATTCGTAATTTTCGGGAATTTATTTTGAAGCGTGCGGAACACGTTTTCGGATATTTTTCGTGTCCCGGGAATCGAATTGAGGATTTTTTTCTGAGGTATTTCATATCAGTATAATTAAATATGGGTTTTGAACCATTTTACCAAAATACTCCTCAGGGGGTAAAATGATCATTTCAAAAATTGAACGGAAATATTATTAAGGAAAATGATAATTTTGAAATTATGGTGTAAGAAGAGATAAAGATAATTAATTATAAGTGTTGGTGGAGAACATGTGTAAACATGTGATTAAAGAAAATAGTTAGTGGGATGATGTCACATAGCACTAACTAATTGTATTATTGGGTAAATGAGATAAATGGATATATTTATGATAATTCTCAGGATCCGAGAATTTATTTGAAGCTCATTCTGCGGGATTTTAACAATTTAAAATATTTTAAAAATCCTGGATTATTTTACCAAAATTAATTTCGGAGGACAAAATGATTATTTTAAAAAATCGGACAAAAATTATATGTTAGGCGAATTAATGGGTGCCGAATTGGACCTTTTAATTGTTTCTTTAATGGACTTAAGTAAATTGGTTGTATTTTGTAAGAGTGGAATTAAGTGAATTATGTGGTAGAAAGAAAATGAGGTAGTGGAAGACAAATGTTGATTGATCAATGGTTTCTACATAAAGTAGATTCCAATCAAATGACTCACATTAAAAATGGAAGAGAGAGGTATGAGAATTTTGGATGATTGGAAATTAAAGAAAGGTGGATTGGTAAATAAAAATGTGAGTGAATTTTAGGTGTCACTAATCTAAGGGTAATATCAAAAAGTGAAATCTTATCTAATAGTTGATATTGAAGATGGGAGGATATGTATGAAATTATTTATGAATCATTTTAATTAATTAGAGAAGAAGGGTGTAAATATTAGAATTAATTGATTAAGTAATAAAAAGAGAAGAAATAAAGTCATACAAATGGTAGTGGAATCCAAGTGTTGGATAATCAAGGGTTGATTCAAAAAGTGGATTCTCATCCAATGACTCACATTAAAGATGAGATCAAAAGTACGAGAAATATAATTGTAAACCATTTTAATTAATTATGTAAGATTGGGAATTTTGGAAATGAGGTAGTAGTAAATAAAAGTGAGTGAAAGATAGGTGTCAATAGATCAATGGTGAGAATCTAAAGTGAAATCCAATCCAATGGTGTAGGATCATTTAAAAGAAGATAATGGTTAGAATTATTCAAGAAATTAAGAAAATAAGAAAAATGGAGTTTTGTAAGAAATGATTATGAAAGAAAATTTGGGTAAAGTGGTGGCACTCATCCAATGGTTATAATTTGATGGGAATCCTATCTAATGGCTAGGAATGAAGATGGAGAGATAAGATCAAGCATTTATCTAAGAATGATAAATGAAATTAGGTAAATAAATTGATATATGTAGTAGTATGAAGTAAAGGAAACAAAAGAAAGCAAAGAAAGGTGGAAAAAAAAAAAGTGGCTGCCCTCTCCCTTTATCCCAGCCTCTCCCTCTCACACTTATCCCATTTCATATTGCAAACTTA
>JBBYHH010080584.1:0-15388 GCA_038382905.1 Daphne laureola
CTAAAAAATGATCAAATTTTGTGGGATGAAAGGAGCTATATATATATATATATATATATATATATATATATATATATAAAAGGGCACAATTAATATAATTTTTTAATGTAAAATTAATTAATTGTTAGATTAATTTGTAATTATGATGCTGTATATATGGCAACCTTTTTAATTACTTCTGTCTGAAGTTCTGAGATACATATATATATATATATAATGTCAATTAATTAGTATTGATAACATTTTTATTTATAATATTTGGTGGTTGTATAACAATTAAGTTTAGAAACACTTTGTTGTGGTCTACTTTATTAGAGGATGAAAATAGGAATAGGGAGTTGTATTAATTTTTCTAAGGGGGGAGTTGGTGAAATAAGTGTTGTCAAAACCTCTTTCGAGGTAACCTTGCTTCTTTCAACCATGCAATTAAAACAAGTTTACTGTTATACTTACTTCGTTTGCGGTCTCTTGACTGTTTGTTTCTTCTTTTTTTTTTTTTGCCCCACACATTGTAATATGGTCAATATATATGGTCCATTTGAGTAGTTATTTTGTACTATATCTCAAATGAAATGTCAGTCCATTTCCCTTTGTAATTAAATTACTAAGAAAACAAAAAAATCTATATATATATTAAGAAAATATTGCTGGGAGAGCTATCTCTCAAAGAGGTCTAATAATGTTCGATCCATGCAAAACAAGAAAAGCTTTCTATTCAAAAAAAAAAAAAAAAAAAAAACAAACAAACAAACATTTAATTCCTTCCATCTAAAAATTATTGAAGCACTTTATTTATTAGACTGTCCTAAAATTATTGAAACAACATTTTCCCCATTTAATAAATTTGTGTACATGAATTTACCCAACTATCCATTTTTGTTCATCTATCAAATCAACACAAAATTAATTTCTCAGAAAACAACATGTCCAGTTAATATGTTTCAATAATAATGTGACGGAAGGAATATATAGCAATGTGGAAAAAATATTATTGATACCGTCCCAATAATTTTGACTTGGAGACATATTGCATTTGTATATCTATAGGTAGGGTTTAGGGTTTTGGTAGAATATTGGGTTCGTTATGTAATGTTGCATGCGCCTGTACAAGTTCCCCGTAATTTTTTTGCACCGGTTTTCATCCAAAATTACTGTTGCATGGGCATGGCTCATCCGTAGGTTAAACCTTAAAAGGAAGGTGGAGCGAGTTAATGAGTCGATTCGGAATGGCGTGAGTTATCAGAAATTTGTGTCTCAAAAGAGGAACAAGGTACAGAAATAGGTAAGATATGGTTATTTTGTTACTATTTGTACAGTGTTAGAGCTGGCAAATTAACATTTATTTATGTGCATGCAGATTCTACATTTCATGAATATCATCCTTCAAGCCGTTACGTATAAATAGAGATGGTTTGGTTTGGTTTCCAGGCTTTTTAACAAATTGGAATTATACACATTAAACTCAACAACAATTTTGGGAAATATTCCATCCAAATCTCAACGCAACGCTACCCAACCTTAACTGCATGTTTATGGAGTACAAGCTAGCTACCTCATGCCATCGTACGTACAAATTAACCCCTTTTCCTAATTGTTCTTCTTTTAGGCAATTTGTTTTTTATATTAGGAAAAAAAACTCTTAAATACAATGCATCAAAAATATAATTTTGGAATCAATCCTCAAGTACATATATACAGCTCTTGTCATGAATTTGTAACAAACTACCTGTCATGAATCATGATCCTACTAATTATATCACCATTATCATCATTATATACATACAACAACATTTTCAACATTGAAAATGAAATATTCTCCCAAATCAGTCTCCCACTTTTTCTTTCCAATTTTCAAAAGAAATGGGACGGACTGAAAAAAGAATGTAATTCCGTGGGATAAACAAATACGTAAGTACCATAGCAACTGTTGTTTAGTTGGCACATATGATACCTAAACGTCCTATAATGTCATTTCATAATTAACATATACTCCCTATAAACGTGTCACAAATCCTCATGTAATGAGTGTCACAAACAAACCGCTAATGCTTCTATCAAGTAAGAACAAAACTACTAAATCACATGGTGGCTTTAATGAAGGGCAAGTATGGGAAAGTAGCATCTCCAAATCAACCATGAGATACTGCAAAAGTAACCTCCAATTCCATGACAAAATAAACCCACCACATAAGCAACAAACGGGTGCTCATTAATCTGGATCCATACATTTTGTCACCATCAACAAGCACTTGAATAGACATTGAAACCATTTTGACTAGCACAGGACAGCAAAACCCACTTATTCCTAATTTTTAATAATGTCCCCATCTCTAGCTGGCTTAAATGTCCGCAAAACATTGCATCTTACCACAAATCGTACATCCCCTGCCAAATTATCCTGCAAGATACCTACAAACTTATCGTATCATGTTGCTAAGATCCTTACTCTTAAATACTACTATTAAAAAAAAAAAATACTCCTATTAAATCTCAAAGTAAATCCCGCAAGATACCGTTTAACAACAAGAGAAAGGGTATTGTATTTACTTTTAACAGTGTTCTTTCTAGAATTCAGTTCACAAAAGTACTGATGGGAAATTGAAGATTTTCTCAAAGTATAGTACTTACTTTTAACAGTGTTCTTTAAATACTAGCAGATGTGGGATCCAGCACTACCGATCAGTTTCATGTCCATTTCTTTCTCCGTTTAATGATGACTGAACAAACCTGAAAGGATCCCAGCTTTTCTCAAAGTTGTCACTTTCACTTTGTTTATCACATTTGCCACAGCCATGACAGTTAACCATTACATCTTAATATAAGAAATCAAGATTAATTCTTCAATTATCTGCTCAACAAAGTGCTACAAGAAAATGACAGCTGAACTAACAAAATGATCTCATCATACTAACACTTCTCATTATCAATAAGGGAATGTCTAAGAAATGCAAATGGCAGTTGTAAGTAGAGAGATTTTAAAGAGTTTTCCTAGAGTGAGAAAGAGCATTATGCCATTATCTCATTTCAATGTCTTAAGATCTAATTTCAACGGTAAATAGTACTAACTTCGTCCCCAAGAATTTATTCACTTTGATTTTTAAACTGGTGTTCACTAAAATTTCTCACAAATTGTACTCGTATTTAAAAACTACAGACTTCGTTCACCATTTGTAAAAAAACTAGTATTTGGCTTTATTTGTCAAGAAGTTAAAGAAAAAATCATAGATTAATGCTGAAAACTAGTGAATAAATTTTCAGGGATGGAGGGAATATTTCCAAGGAAGGCTCAACCTGAAATAGGAGCAAACTTAAAAGCCAAATCACATGTGAGCTCATAAGTTGAAATTTAGCAGTATAGAGAAAAAACTGGATTTCATCAAGCAAGCATGACTAAAACTAATAGCCTAAACAATCATGTATACGTCTTTACACATACCAACTATAGAGAAACAATATTATTGACTCTTTATCACCAAATGATCACATCTGATTTTGTTTTCTTCAGTTCATTTGTTTGAGCATATTCTTTGTATAGCTCAGCTACCTGCATAGACCTTTGCACATGTAGGCATGGGACTATACCGTCTATATGACAACGCAAATTATTTAGACCTCAAACTAACCCAGACAGGACGCTCAGAATAATCATAAGTTAACTATCCAGCTTCAAAAGATAAAGGCTATACATTCTATTCTTTTATGTCTGGTCCAGTCTGTTACAGAGGATGAGTGTGAATCAAAGCTACAATCAAACACATCACTACAAATAGTCGAGGAGGCAGACAGTAATCATCAAATTCACCAGATAACAATGAATAAGATCTAATTAGCTCCAACCTGTCAAGCCCAATCTATCAGCAACATTATACATGACTAGCTGATTCCAGACAGGGCCAAAAAGATTCTCTCCTCCAACGGCAAATGTCAATGCCCATGAACAGAGCAACACAGAGAAAACTGAGAATCCAACAGCCGAACCAACAATATCTACGCCAAGTGAGAAAACAATTCAGGGTATATGATCACATAAAGCTGTAAATGCAAGATGGTACTTGGAAATAAAACGCACAAAAGGGTGGAAGAAAAACAAGAAAATAGAAACAACAAAACAGTAGAAAGGGCAGGCAGAAGGGAAAAGACATGAGAGAATTGAGTGAGCAGATGACATTGGGAACTTTTGTTTAATTCTTTCACAGATACAGGACACAGACATGGGATTTATAGCAAAACAGGATAGCACTGAGTAAATCATGACCATAGACCAATGAATTGGAATGCTCTTTTCACATAACCACCATCAAAAGAACAAAATGACAGACATAATGCTCATAACAGCGACCACTAAACAACGTAATGTTTATATTCGATACAAATTAAGGAAGGCAACATCAAAGATCAGACTGAGGAGAGCTAGTTAAGTACATAATCTCAATTGGAATATTGCTTGATAAAGAAGGAAAGGAGTAGAGGAGAGATATATTCGAATAAAACGTTTTTAAGTTGTTTTCGTATAAAAACAAATTTACCCAAAATTCCTCAAATTCCACAAAATTGCTTGATGTTGAATCAATAGCTCAAATTCAAATAGCAATCAATTCCCGGTGATCCGCATTCAAACAATTCAACCCCAAGAAAGAATACGATCTTTGTCTAACTGATAAGCGTAATCATAAATCAAGAAAATGAACAAATCACCAGATCTCGATTTAAAATATTCACTAGAAATGAGAAGTTATTCGAAGGATCGAGGAGCTTACAGCGACGAATCCGAGGGAAGGAGTGAGAGTGGCGGAGGACTGGCCAGAAGTAGAAGCAGTTAACGGCCCAAAGAAATGGCAGCAGCGCGTAGCCGAACTTGTAGAACCGCCGGGCGTAAGTCACTGAATCCTCCTCCGACAAGCCGAGTGGTCCATCGACGGTGGGCCACACCGGCGCCGATGACAGTATGGAACCTCCATGGCTCGAATTGATGCTGCTCCTGTTAGGGTCTGAACTAGGATTGGGGCTTGCCCGTGTCTGCGAAGCTTCCATCGGAAATGTCTGCTCGTCTTTCTCAACTGGAATGAAATGCAAGAAACAACCGCTAAAACCTCTTTCCTAAAGTCAATTTAGTCCCTCAGTTACTCTATGTAAGCAATTGAACTCATGAACTTTGATTTTTCATGTTGATTTTATTTCAATTTATATATGAGTATTATTTATCATCCCCATTCAAAATGATTAGACGTTGAAAAATGCAAGTTTCATTATTTTTAGGACTGAGAGGACACTAAGGGTCCGTTTAGTTGTAGAATTTTTTTTCAGTTTTTATTTTTAAATTTTTTTTGTAAATGTTTAATAGTATAACTAACTTCTAAATGATGGAAAATTTTGTTTTCCAATATTTAGAAAACAAGGTTTTCCATCACTTTAAAAGTAGTTATATAATCAGACATTTATAAAGGAAAATTGAAGATAGAAACTTAGAAAATATTTCACAACTAAACGGGCCCTTAGTATTACTCATATAGTTTTTGCGACCAAAGTTAGAAATTAGGAAGGATTACTTTGGTAGTAGGAAAAGAGTTTGTAATGTACATTTTAATTTGACAATTTCAATCTTTGTAATGGAGATGATGATAATAATAATAGCAATCTTTTCAACTAATTGCCGTCTCATGATATATTTTTCATTCAAATGAAAAAACTTAATATGTCCCGGTTTGAAAATTCATCTCATTGCTTCATAAGAAGATTGTAATAGGAAAGACATTCGGCGTAAAACTTTGACTATCCTTTTATATGAATTTGTGGTGTCTAGTAATTTTCATTATAAAACTCATGTTACCAACCCTAACATAGTTGGTAATAGGATGTTGTTTAATTGATTGATACTTTGGTACTAGGAAAAAGCTTAGAGGTTTAATTGAAATGAAGGAGGATTAAAATGGCGGATTTGCAAAACAGTAACATCGGAGGGCCTCTTTGTAAAGACAAATAACGATGGGTGGCTTGCTAGTAGAAAGTATACTCAATGTAAATTGGAAATCAGGAAGCCGTCGCTGCCTCTGTGTTCTTCTTCTTCTTTTACGACTGATTCGTGGCGGCGGAATCTGGTAACTATGATGAATCACACTATTTCCTCCGCCGCCGCCTCTTCGCGGTTCCGATCAGTCATCTCCGTTCCCTCCGTCAAACTCTCCACCTCCTCCCATCCTCCTACTCGCAAATTCCTTCACTTTAGCGTCGACCAACGTGCAGCTCGGTTCCGACGTCTCGCACGCGCCGCCGCTACGCTGTCCTCCGCGCCGGTGGAAATCACCTCCGCGAAAACATTCCATGGCCTCTGTTATGTTGTCGGAGACAACATCGACACCGATCAGATAATCCCTGCTGAATACCTCACCCTAGTTCCGTCGAACCCGGCCGAGTACCAGAAGCTGGGCTCCTACGCGCTCATCGGCCTCCCTTCTTCATACGAGACTCGCTTCATCGAGCCGAATGAAACGAAAACGAAGTACTCCATTGTCATAGGAGGCGCCAATTTTGGGTGCGGGTCTTCGCGGGAGCACGCTCCGGTGGCGCTTGGTGCTGCAGGGGCAAAGACGGTCATAGCGGAATCATACGCCAGAATCTTTTTCAGAAACTCAGTGGCGACCGGTGAGGTTTACCCGTTGGAAACGGCGGTTAGAATTTGTGAGGAATGCAAGACGGGAGATGTGGTGACAATTGAGTTGGATGAAAGCCGGCTGATTAACCACACCAGTGGGAAGGAGTACAAATTGAAGCCAATTGGGGATGCTGGACCAGTGATTGATGCTGGTGGGATATTTGCATACGCTAGGAAGACTGGGATGATCCCATCTCAGTCTCAGTAATGGCAGGTACTTTCATCCTTTTTTCTTTTTCATTTTCAAATGCTTGTTGTTGATTGTGTTTTCAGTTTAATTGTTGAGTCTAATGTTCAAGTCCAAGCTTTGTTTCCTTACATTTACAGCAGCTCTGGATGATTGTACGGTTGATTTTGGTCGACTTTATCTGCTATAAACCATCTTAGGCTGTGTTGTTTTGGAGATATCATATGATTGATTTCAGGAAAGCGTAAAAGTTTAAACTTGGTAGTATCTTATGGATATTGTATTTGGGAAAATAACAAAGCCTTAAATTTTTTATTTAAGTCGAGAGAAGCTTAGTGAGAGGGCGAAAAAGTTTGAAACTTTGAATTGGTATGGAAATTTTTGTAGTTGATTTAGCTGTGGTGGTATTTTGGGCAAAGAATTACACTTGTGGTGATAAAAACAATGACATTTTTCTTTTCCTGTTGTTTTCTGCCAAACCTATGTTAGCTGCCAGTGATTTTGCTGTCATGGGTTAACCAGGAACAACTTTCTAAATAACAATCTTCTTCAATATGAAATTTCTTGGAATGTGCAGAAAGTAGTGATGTCTTGTACGTACCAATTTACATATGTATAGCAATTACCAAGTTCAGAGATAATTAGTGCTTCTGAGAACAATTGGAATACCTTGAAGGGGAAGTGGCCAAGGATTCTCTCGATAAGTTAAATAACGTGTTTATGGTAATTCATCGTGGTAAAAATAAGCTCCTTTGTCCTATCCCAAGTGATGAAGATGTTGCTTAGGTTACAATGTTTAGTTTTTGTTCACTGTTTTCGGATGAATAATATAGAGAGTTTTAGTCTTCTGGTTGGATGAAAATAGTGATCACTAGTTCATGGAAAATGTTAGATACACCTACCTACATAAGCTTGCACCATCTGAGTTGTGTTTCCTCATCTGAGTTTTAAGTACATTTCTTAGTCCAATTTCGATTGTAGGGATGCAAGGAAATTTCTAACATTTGAGAATCAGAAGCATCCTGCGAGAGCAACTCTATACAATTCCTTATTGATGCATCATGCTGTTGGTTAAAGATTTTACATCTGCTTCTCCGGCGATACCCTTTTACTTTGACTCCCTATTAACCCATGAACAAAAATGTATTCAAGTGGCTGTAATTGTGTTGTTATGTTTGTCTTCTGTGGTTGCAGGCTTCTAGTTTGCCCTGAACCTGATTATGCTGCCTTGTGACAGTTGTATACAAAGTAGCAGCTTAGTATAAGCTTGTGTTTCTGGGATTAGGGGCAGAATATGAGGTCTTCCTTGAGACTCTTGTACTGTATGTTATTTATGTGGTATTGGTTGCTATCAGCTTCCTGTTCTTTCTGGTTTTCCTCTGTATTGGATCCAAGTACTGTAAGATTGCTGGTCTCTGTTCAGCATGGAGCTTGAATAAACACTAGTTTCCTGTTAATTCTGAAGTTATATCTGATTCTTGTTGAGATCTTTGCTTCCATCATATCAATTTTGGTTGGTACTATGTATATCTATGATAGGAGGGCTTGGGTATTACCAAAGTAATTCCATCAAACAAATAGAGAAGCCAACCAAGCACCAATCAATGGTGAAATCATGAAGTATTAGACTAATATGGTAAATGTTTTAGGATTTTAACGGTGTTGAATGTTACATATGCTAAAAATAAGAGTGAATTGAACTATTTATACCTACATTGTATTACTTGTTGCAAATCTATGCCTAATCAGAATTTTTTATGTAAAAGTGGCTTTAAAGTATGATTATGTTGTAAATCTATTAATGCGATTTAGCATCCGTTAAAATTTAACGGGTGGTTAAAATGCTCAAATTGACCCAGAGGATTTTTTAGATGAGTTGAATAATCTTCTAGCTTTATAATTTTACCTTTTGAGTCGTTATTTCAAATAATATTTTCAAATTGTGGATAATAATTATAGATTAGATCTAAAGTATCACAAGAATATTAAATATATATATGAAAACAAAAGCATAAAATAATATTGTACCATTTGTTTAAAATGATGGTGGGTACTGGGTGGGTTTGTTAAAATTGTAAATAGGGTCTAAAGAGTGATAAGAAGAAATCAAACCATAAAAGTTATCCTATCATTTTCTAAAAAGGGTAAAATTATCAAATATTTGTAAATAAGACCATGAATGCATCATAATTTTTCAAAAAATAATGTAAGAATACAAAAATTTAAAATAAGACTCAAACAATATAATAGTTAGAGTTACAGACTACTAGCGCATTTTACAATTACTCTTATTTTTCAGCATGATACTGTCCTCAAATTCAACAATGCATCTACTTATTAGATTACCAAAGGTCTAAAAATCAATTTTACCCCCTTAATTATGTCTATTGGTGTAATTATACCACCATCCTTTTCAAATATGCAAATTTACCATCATACTACTAAAGTGAATGCAACGTTAATACCGGAAGTTAAGTTCTCCAAATTCGACTTCACGCGTGCACGTGGGACCTATGAAAGCTTATGTGGATGTGTATGATTGAGGGGGAAAAGGCCAAGTAAGCTTGTCTAACGCGCCAAAGACGATGAAATATCGCTATCTTCAACAGTACTGAAAGAATAGAGCACGGTCGTGATAATGGAGGAGAGACTTTTGGTGCACTTGATGGTGTTGATTTGAGTAAGTCTGGACGCACAAAGAAAGATCGCAGAACAAATATTTCAGCTTCATTGTATGATTTAGTATGTGTTTGCATTGTTTGTGATCGAGAGTACTAATACTCCACTTAGTAATGTGAGTTGAGTGCTAAAATTAGGCCAACAAAAAATGAGTGTGGTAATGTTGAACCGTTCAACAAGGTTAAGTGGTAAAATTGCGCTTTAAATCACTATTAAAAATCTTATATGTAGTGTCATGCTTAATTGAGTACCTGACTATCCGAGTAGGGATGAGAACGAGCCGAACCGGAACCTGACAAGCTCGAGCTCGTTAAGTTTAGGTTCGGCTCGAGTTCGGCTCGAATTCTATCAAAGTCTAAAATCTGGCTCGAAAGCTCGGCTCGAAAGCTCACGAGGCTCGATATTGTTGCTAGGTAAGCTTGTTTCAGCTCGTTTCAATCAGTCTCAAACCAATCTCGTGAGGTTCGATATGAGGATATTATGGGTATTACCATGAGACTCGTTAAGGCTCCTTAAGGCTCATGAACCTCATCGAGCTGAGTCTTTAAAGCTCGGGCTCGACTCGAATAATATACGAGCTTCAAAACGGGCTTGAGCTCGAGCTCGAGGCTCGTAAAACTCGGCTCGTTAGGCTCGTAAGAGCTCGAGCCCGAGCTCGAGGGCTCATTTCATTTCTCACCCCTATACCTGAGTGCTGATTCTGAACATAAAACTTACGAAGGTGTTGTTTTTGAAAGAAATTATAATCACATGACTATAAGGACAGTCATGTCATTGTTGAATGGCTTCCGGTTTCACCAATAAGTTACCATCATGCTCTCGTTTCCATTTTTGTTCGAGGTGGCGTGATCTGTCTCGCCAGATAGAAAATGAATATTCGCAAAAAAAAAAAAAAAAAAAAAAAAAAAAAAAAATTGAGAAGAAGAAAATCCAAAAACAGTTTAGAAAAAATGAATACGCGGATCAAAATTTTGAATGGTCTTGAACAGAAAGCACCCACTCACAAACTTGAGGACGGGTCAGTTGGTCTCTTCCCATAATAAACATCGTCGTCTCGTCGTTCATCGACTCTTAGCTGTTGCCGTTTCAACTCTCTTCTTCTGCCTATAATTATCCGTCTTTCTGATCAAATCCCAGAAAAAAGGTTCTTCATTTTCAGTTGGGATTTGTCTGGTTAAGCGAAAAGTTCGATGGTCTTCGCGCAAGCTGGTAGTCAGCAACTTTAATGGCTTCAAGGTACTCTCTTTTCTGATCAGTTCTTTGGTTCAGTCAATAGATTTCATTATTGGTTGCTGTTATGTTTGAATTCGATATTAGCTGCCGTTCACAGACACTTGAAGTTGAATAACCATTTTATTCTGCTTGTTTAGAGTGATTCATATTCTGCTCCCTAGTATGAGATAGATACTCAAATCCTTGCTTTCAAGATTGGATTTTTGTATGAGTTGACTTTAGCTAGATGGCTTGTCACGTTGCTTGACTTTTCATTTTCTTTATTGGCATTGTGTTGGATTGAAGCAACGTCTAGCTGAAGCAAAATGTGTCCGGATGTAGATTGCGAACTACTTCTTGTTTCTCATTTGTGTATTATACTCCGTTATAGCTCGTGTTTGCTATTTTTAAATTTCTGAAATGGCACACCTTATGAAATGGTGGCACAGGTTCTGATGCTGGGGAGTTCCTTGCTAATTAATGTACTCAGAAACATAAGACAGATTTATGTCTCTTAGTGACCTCTTTATGTTTTGTTGCTGTGTTTACCTACCCCTCAGCGTGTTGAGTTTAGGTACTGTGTATCCTATTTTCTCGGGCAGAGTGTTGAAGTTTTGGCATTGATGGAAAGGAGTCTTTGCAATTAAAGTAAAGAATTTTATTTAGATTCCTAAGTCTCTGTTTTAACTTTGTAGAAATCATGCGGAGGATCCCAGTAAGATTGCAATTAAAGCTACCGATTCCAATGTTGTGCTAGATCAAACTTCTAGTCCATTAAGAAGAGAAGTAGTCAACAGGTAATTAAGTTTTTGGTTCACTGATAGTTATAACCTTGATGTTGCTTTCACGCTTATGTTAGGTATGCCTAATAGTAATAGGAATACATTTTCGAGTGAATGAGGCAATTTAATCTAGTTTAATTTGTTCTCATGGCCAGATTCTATGGTTGTTTAGGTTACTGAGCCTGCATTGTCATAAATATCAGTTCTTATAGTTATTGTGGTTAATATAGGTCATTTTCAATAAAAAATGTTGAAAGCGATGATCTTGACTTGGAAGAGGGTGAGTCTGTAAAGCACAGAGATAAGACAACACGTGGTACCAAGATAGCGAAAATACACAACCAGGCGTTATGGTCAGGGCTTTCGTATTGCATTTCTTCCTGCAGTATGATACTGGTTAACAAGTATGTACTTTCCAGTTATGATTTCAACGCTGGGATATCTCTAATGCTTTATCAGGTGAATGAAGTTAAAGAGAAGTCTTAAACTGCATCAACAGTAGGCAGCAATTTGTGACTGACAAGTATACTTACTCTTTGCTGCAGAACTTAATCTCTGTGATTATTGTATCTATTTTGAGCCTTCTTGGACTGATTACCACAGAACCACTAACATGGAGACTTGTCAGGGCCTGGTTGCCTGTGAATGTCATATTTGTCGGCATGCTCGTTACAAGCATGTTCAGGTTGGATTATCTAGTTCATAATCTTATCAAACACTTATAACTATTTGGTCACACTTTATGCTACTAAGTTGAATTTGATCTGCACAGACTGTTTAAACAATAGAGAATGACATTATATAGCTCAAGCATTATGTAGAACTTGATTACTGTTATTAGGATGTACGAGTAGTTTCTAGGCCAACTAATAGTGATGCTGATCAGACTGAAATGCATTTGATATTCCCCTCCTAACTTTGTGCCTTAGATGAGCTAGTACTTAGTATGCTTCTATTATGTGCCTATTTTTGTCAAGTTCTCCTGGAATCTAATTTAATCGTGGTTTTTATTTTAAGATCACTGTTAACCATAGTTTAGGAGCTAGATAATTATGTGCTGGTAGGTTTGCGGAATAATGTTCTTATCATCCAGCCCTTAGTTTTAGGCAATTTAATTCTCCAATAAATCAACAAGCTTTTACCTTGTATTTAGAAGTATGGTGGCTACAACAAGAAATGCATGTAAGAAACATTTCATCCCAGTAACAATGTTAGAATGGAGGTCTGGTATCCTAGAGCAGCCATGTAACACACATTTGCTCTTATCTTTCGTCCGGTTCTTAGAGACTGGTAGTTGTTGTATCTGGGCCTTTTCAGATCTTTTTATCGGTTCCCTGTTCCTTGTAGTTCTATTACTTTCTGTGAAAAGGATAGAGCAGCTTAAGGAGTAGTTTATATGGACACATCTTCTAGATTTTTTTAGGTCTAATGCATTAAGTATTTGAAGCTTTCTGGATTCCGTGGCATATCTCTAGGTTTTTAGCTCCATGGTTGTTACATTGCAGATCTCTAGTGTTCATTTATGATCCAGTACATTGATGTCTTTGTTGTGCCTTGTATCCTTCTCTTCTTATTTGTTCTTTTTTACGAGCCATGATGTGATGAAAGTTTTGAGTTGTGAAAGGATAGTGCAGGACTAGACTAGAATTACCACAATTGCTCCTAAAGAGAACTTTAAAAGCACCAACCTCAACTGAATGTGTCTGGAAAATTGAAGTTCCAATATTTTTCACCAATCGATAGCTCAAACTCGAAGTAAAGCTGCCTTAATTTTTCAAGCCTGTTTGCAATTAATCTACTTTCTTTCTTTTCCTTTCATGCAGTTTGAAGTACATCAACGTTGCCATGGTCACAGTCCTGAAGAATGTAACTAACGTCATAACTGCAATTGGTGAAATGTATCTTTTCAGTAAGCATCATGATAGCAGAGTGTGGACTGCACTTTTCCTAATGGTACTTTTAGGGCTCAACTTTTTTTTTTTTTTTTTGAGAATCTCTCTCTATTAGCCTCTCTTGTTTTATCTTAAACTAATTTGTAACTAGAGCCTTCTGTCTTGCTATTAACCGTAAAGATTTTGTCACTTCTTTTCCCCTTCTAGAGAGGCTTTCATCGCAGAAAGCATGACATGTTTCAAAATTTGTTCTGAAATTCCCCTGAGAGATCCGTAATACGAGTATATTTTTTGCAATTTACATATGGCATAGAAACCATCAATTACGGTGCATGAGCAACGGAGAAAAGAGTCCAATTTTAAGTTTGATGAGGTGACACAACTTCTTTAAATTGGAAAACGGAACACATCTTATTTCTTCTGAGACAGGAGGGAATACTAAAGATGAAGTATGACCAAATCCCCAAAACGCAAGTCAGGCACTTCACATGAACAATGTTATCTCATATGAAAACATTTTATGTAGACGTTTATGAGTCAGTGTCCTATTTCAGAATGAATCAATATTCAAAACTGAGTACATTATCCTGTCTTTGCAGATTGTTTCAGCAGTTTCTGGTGGGATCACAGATATTCAATTTCATGCTGTGGGATATGCATGGCAGATCTTAAACTGTTTCTTAACCGCATCTTATTCTGTGAGTTCTTCTTCTTTATGTTTATTATTAGTTATCTGGTTGCATGAAGATCCTCAGTAGACATCTTGTTACTTTGCTCTTGGTTTTATGTTTATTGTTTCTAATCGCAAATCCTCAGTTATCTGGTTGCAAGCTGGTCTTTTGTGACACACCTCTAACACCACAAAATATTAACTGACAAAAGACCAGCTTGCAAGGGATTAGCCTGTGCCTGTCCTCCTTTTTTGGGTGGTATTGTGAAGTGCAAAGAATCTCAGAATATAAAGTGTTCAAGAGTTCTTTATGTTCTCTGAAAAAATCAGAAAAAGGAGATTCAGTTGATTCTGGTTCACGGACAATAATGACTCAAGCGACGGGGAGAGTTGTGCTTTTAAGTTCACCCTCTTTAGACTAGTTTGTAAAGAAGAGTAGCTATTGAAATTAATACTTATACATCTTCCGCTATTTTTGTTGAGGCGTGTAGCCTGATTGGCTAGTTCGTGTTAGGGGCTAAATCTAGAGAGGTGAGTGGAATAAAAAGCTTGAGCCTTGCTGATGTTTAGGTTTGAATCTGTCTCTTACATGTCATCCGTCAAGCTCAAGAAATTTCCGTGCTTCATAGCGATACTAAACTATAGTCAATTACTTCTGAATGTGAATACTGTCATATGTGTTATGTCAAATTGTTTCCCTTCTATTTGCGTTTGCATTTCGTATATGCCACTTGCTTATGTCATTTAGTAAGACATATCGGGGGAAGTTTGGTTTTGTCTAGGAGTTGGATTCTGTTGCTCTTCCCATTTTCTTCATGTCCTTGAAATTGCACCCAAGTAATCAGTCCACATAGGCTACATTTTCACCATGTCTTCCTAGTTAGTAGATACTTCATTTACTTGATTTTTTATTTGGCGCAGTTGACTCTACGGAGGGTCATGGATACTGCAAAGCAAGTCACAAGATCCGGGAACTTGAATGAATTTTCAATGGTCATGCTGAATAACACTCTCTCTTTGCCATTGGGGATTCTTCTTGTTTTTGTATTTGGTGAGGTTGACTATCTTTTGAAGACGTGAGTACTTTTCTCTTCCCATTTACATATGTATAAGCACATAAATTGCTCAGCTTTTTTTTGTCTTAATTCAAAAGGAGGAACTTTGCAGGAACAGTTATCTTACATTGCAACTTCTTTCTAATTTCTTTGGACTTACAGACCACTTTTGAGGCTGCCAAGCTTGTGGATGGTAATGACTTTAAGTGGATTCTTGGGCCTGGCTATCAGTTTCACCTCAATGTGGTTTCTTCACCAAACA
>JBBYHH010080695.1:0-12749 GCA_038382905.1 Daphne laureola
TGGTAGTTATATATTGTAAGTTACTATGGTGAGTTACTCCATAAGTGGGTTACTCACTACTGATGTATAATTCTTTTATCTACATAACTGGGAATCCTTGGCAATTTACTATTGGGAGAATAACTACTAAGCAAAAGCAACACGACAACTGAAGCTGGAGCAAGAGTGAAATATTGGAAGAAGACAATGAATAATGAATAAAGGAAGGCAATTGGAAGCTCAAGACGGATGGACAAAGCTAAATGATGTATAAGAATAATATTACCGTGGCCGACTGCCAAATTGTAATAATAGTCAAATGTTACTTGTGATTATTAATGATTTATGGTTACTGTAATAAATACAAGGGGATAATTTTATAATAGTAATACTTGTATGTTGGATGATTGATCGAGGAAGAGCCGGAGTAATTACTACTTATTTTTTTGATATTAATACGGATTCTCAAACGATTAAGATCGAGTAATATAACTATTGAGTCAAATGATATCATCGATATCAATAATAAATGGAATATTTGGTAAATTATGTCCCGAAGCAATACAATTAGGAAACGTGTTTAATGGCACACTTAACGATTGAGAATATTTCTGAGTAATAAATACGAGATGTATAACTGTAAAATATGAGAGTCTAGATGACAAACACTGGAAGACTAAACACTGAATTGGGATTACATTGGGAATTATAATTACAACATGAAATATCTCTAACAGGTGGAACTAAAAATTTGGACCAGACTAACTAGCCGAGTCACAATCAACCCTTCTTCCTGGTGGGGGTCGTCACCCCCTGTAAGTCCTTTGAACCCTTCTCTCTTTCATTTCTTACATTGCAAGTTACTTGTAATTTATATTATTACTTGTCGAGATATATACTTATGTCCCTCATATAAAACTTGTAAGGAACCTGGCTATCATCATGAACTGGAGAGAAGGTCGGGATGGATGCCCGCAGTTGTGCAACTGAAAGACTACAACAGAGAAAGACTTGGAGGACCTCGACACTATTTACTTATATTTATGTATTTCTTTTATTTTCTTTCCTTCTTTCTTACTTTGAAGATAAACGCACTCTGAACCTCAGGTCGTGTCTGGACTACTTAGTTCTTTCGTGAACTATTATTTCTAAACCTTTTAAATGGTTTTACGAAAAATCTTGGGAGTTGTGAGACGTCGTTCACCGGAGTTGACCGTCTGCCCTAGCAGGCAGCTGGAACGGCGGGTTCACAACACATCCACCTAAAGATAGAGAACCACAACAATATTGTAGAGCAAAGTGTGAACTAAATGAGGATGTGATACATCATGTGAACATTGAGCGCTAAACTAACACCACCTAAGCAAATAGCTTCATACGAGCTCGAGTTCGCACAATTCTCAATCGGTACAGAGACAACCATCCACCACCCAGGCGTATTAGACGAGCTTGACAACGCATGTCCCTGCAAGTAGAGGTGTAAATGGGTTGGGCCGAGCCCGGGCCCTTTGGGCTCAAGCTCGGCCGTTAGCCTATCGGTACTACTCAGGCTCGAGCTCGAGCTCGAGCTCGAATTGCTCGAGCCCAATATGTTAGGCTTGAACTCGGCTCAAAGTAGGCTCGAGCTCGACTCGAATAGCTCGATAAGCTCGATTTGAAACTTTATAAACTATATTATAATTAATAAATTAAAAAAAAAATAATACAATATATCATCAAAATGTATACAACTTAAACATCCAAATTGATAATTTTTTACTAATCATAATGATTACTATTAATAAAATATCACTATACCTAACAAAAATTATAATATAGTCAACAAATTTAAGAAGTTTGATAAGTATCGATACTCGATAAGGTCGAGTATCATTAGGCTCGAGCTCGGTTCGTTAACATATCGAGCTCCATTTCAGGCTCGAACTCGATAGGTATCGATTCGATAAGCCTCAACTCGAGCTCGAGCTCGAGCTATCCTTTAAAGGCTCCACCCATTTACACCCCTACCTGCAGGAGTTCATGGGTAGAAAATAAAGAAGCAAATATGTTTGCCTGCACAACATCCTAAACCAGCAATCAGGTTGCTTCACAAACCACTGGACCCAAGCCACTTCAATATACTAAGTGCATAGGAAAGGCTCTAGACCCCACATACCCAGAACAACACAGTTTACTGCTCCAGAAAGGGTGAGTTGTCGCTCAACCCTGTAGTTCTGAAGCCCTCTCCATCCCTTGGAGGACAAATTACAACCCGACTTCGGTCCCAAACAGCACCGACTCCACCTTGATTCCCACGATAGTTCACACCATACCAAGACACCAGCGATATAAGTCTCACCATCAGAAAAAATAGTGCAAAACAATCACGCCAAATCACCACCTCGACTTTATTATCAGGCGGTTTCTGATTTACCCCGTCCACCGAGAGTGAATCACAGCTCACCGAGGCTGCTTCCAAACCCACTTCAAACAATCTACAATAGAAAACCGATGACACTAGCAAGGCCGCCTTGCGAGTCGACGACCTTAACAGGGCCACCATACAACCCGCTGTAGCTGGCGGCCTGAGAAAAACAAGGCAGGAACAAAACCACAGCCTTTGTGCAACTCCTCGCCCCATACAATCGCACACCAAGGCCGGGGGGACATATCCATGGCCAAACACCAAATTGGCTGGGAAAGCACCGATGCGCCAAAGAGAGAAGCGCGAAGGGCTGAACTCGCAAGGATGGTCGACTGGGAAAAACCCCCAATCGACTTGATAGGCCATGGCTTGTGCGAAGGAGCAACCAAGTAAGAAGCAGACCCGACGACGTCATAGACCGAAGGGAGCCTGAGTGGCAGGATGACACGACATGAAGGAGAAACAATAGCCAGCAGGCGGTGGTAAGGAGCACCCTAGGGTTCGCATATCGATCGCAAAACTTACAATTTTTATTAACGCATTTCCTCATAACGACCTCGTTTGGTAATAATTGTTTCAAGTAGCTGTAACGTTTTAGACAACTTTTTAATGGTCAATATCAAACAGTTACAGCTAATCGTGAAAAACTACCCGTAGATAACTTTTTAAAACGCAAAAGCTAGTTTTAAAAAACTGTTGCCAAACACACCCAACATTCCGGTAGCATATGAGTTTACATTAGCGTTTAATCTTAAAAGTTGAAAACGTTATCCGTTGGTTGCTTTTAATGTTAAAGGTTCATAAAAATTATGAAATTCGTTCAAATTTTTCTTATGATGCATTCTTTTCCACCATTTCTCCAACCCTTAATCTCAAAATATCCAAAATCCAACTTTCCCTTCTCTTTTTCGTGTCACAAACATCGCATCCATATTTCAAAAATACAAACTATTCTCCCAAAAAAATTACTGAACACATCCCCAACCACAAACACTCCATAAACCAAACCTTAATCATTATTAACAACTAAAGCCGCCCTTAAGGTAATATTCGATTATCAAATTATAGCTTTATTCTGATGTAAAGGCCACATCTATTGACTCCAAGGTTCCAGCTCTTCACCATGTGCTTGCCAAAATCCTCTCTATTATTTAAGAAAACCTATCTTAGCTTGCACGGCAAGTTTTTATATACCGTCTCTAGGAAGTCATCCCTCCATTCCTCATCCTGCCTTCTCTTCAATATACAATACCACCTTACTCTATAATGCTGAAACGGAAACAATTACTTGAACACTTTTTCATTTAAAATTTATCATATAATCACTTTTGTAAATCTACTTGATTTCAAACCCTCCAAGATGAATGGAGTATATGGCATGTGTTTAACGAGAGTAACCAAGTGATTGTCGATAACATTCCCTAAAAGCCCAATTTTGGTGTCCAGTTAGCACTCCAGATTTGTTTAAGACCTTTATGTTAAAGAAGCAACATCATCCTGGAAATCAAGACTATCACTAAAAGTACCATTACAACTACCCCATAACGTTTCAGACATCTATCATCAGTAACACTTCAAATAAACCAATTTCCTATATCTTTGTTCCTACAAACCAAGTGAGATACATACATGCTTCCTATACACTAACATACATAAACACAGTTCCAAGTAGACACAAATATGCTTATTTATAAACAATCAAACCGAACACATCACCAGATCCAGATGCTGTCAACATCGCATTCCATCGTCAACTCCGCTCTGCTCAAGGAGTAGCAAAACAAGCATATGCACCCGGAATCCGTCATTGTTCGGAGGACTGGTCCTCTGCAGCTAAGACAAGCATTGTTCCGAAACATGATATTAATAAGCAGCATTGCAGCAGAAACATACGACCGTTTTACATCCGAAACAAGTACAGAAAACCATTTCGATGATATGTTAGCTTTGGTTTATAAGGCTAATGTTAGAAGATGCAGCTGTACTCAGTATTGAAGATGATAAGAGCCAATAGTAACAGAAGAAAGCATGAAAAATATATGGTCAGATTCCATTTCTAGCTGTGAACAGATTAACTATTGATGATAAGAGCACCTGCTAAAAGGTTTAAACAAATGACACATCCCTCAAGTGGAATCAGAGGATGATAAATTCTCCGCTAACCTATCCCTTCCAGTTTCGGAAGAAATTTTGGTACTTTCACAGGCTAATATTCATATGATATGCAATGACAGACACAATCAAACCTTTTGGCTTTTTCTAATGTATCTAGAGAGGTAATTTGTGTACCTTCACCAAATAGTTGTTCAAATCGTGCAGCAATGTGCTTCCCGTATGTGTACTTTTTTAAAGCATGAAGGTGAGCTTTCACGCGATTAAGCAATATCTCCCGTTGCCTCTCATTGCTCACATCAAGAACTTTCTGGACGACATAATTCGCAAACTGGTCTTTCATCATAACCTACAATAAAGTAAATTATAAGAACCAAGTGTCAACACGGTATTATAAATAAGGGGAGAGAAGGAAAGAAAAGGACCCAGTAGGTGCCATACAAAACAGGAAAAAAGAAAACATTAAGCAAGATAAACAAAGCGAACTCATCCACAAAAATGTACAGATACTGATGTATAGATCTCTTAAATTGGAATTAGACCATCTTCAGCCCGACTTTTGAATCAAGGGAATTCAAACTTTCCCTGTACATCCAATAACACCTCAACTATTAAGCTCCTTACAGTGATTTAGCTGTGTATTGTCACTTTCATTTTGTTAAATATATTTTGCTAGCCTAACCAAACATTTAAAGGTCTTGAATATGATTTCCAGAAGTTTTGGAAAGTTGGTATCCATCCAACCATTTGCTAAGAGGAAATGACAATGTATTCTTATAATTCCATTTAAGTTTAAGTCGACCAAAGCGAATAAAAAACTACTGTACTAACCTCCTTTTACCCATAACTTTGCAATAGAAAGACTCTAGCTAATTTTTTTTTCCCCCTAATCTTAACAGTACTATTTTATACAAATTCCATATTGTACACATACAAACAAATGCACGCACATTATTGTTAATATAAGTAGCCAATCTGCGAAAACAATGTGTTATCATGTGTTTGACTTGAAACAGAGCAAATTACCAATTTCAAAACAAGAATGGTAGTCAGTGTGGTCCACATAGTCAAGATGTTTATTTGTACTGATATTTAACCACTCAAACTCATTTCTAGCTGGCATTGAAATGGATGCCCGGACATGGTAACAAGGCCAAAAGTGGTCAGTGGATTAGTCCCGTGTGGTGTGAAACCATTTCCCCAGGTTGAATCTCGTTCAATCCATAGACAACCGCAATCCCATCTCCAACTGAGATCACTCAACCGACCTTAAGTTTTTAGTCCGTTAGTAGTTTATACTCTCTACTCATTGCTTTGAATTTATGTTTATATTCTTTCACAAAGACAGATGTTAACTGGAACAGAGTAAAAAAAGGCAAGAAATGACTTAAACGCATCACAAAAGACCATCAATGTAGCAACAAATAAATCGAAGAGTCCTCTTGAGAATTCATAGATGCTGGTGCAAGTGTCTTCTTTACTTTTTCTTTTCTGTTCATCTATTCTTTCTTGGGAGAAATGTCTACTCAGTTCCATGATGCTCTTGTGGTTGAGACTGTAAAGAATTATCCTATATAGCCACGTTCTATAAAATGCAATCAATTCTCCATGGCAAAAAAAAAAAAAAGAAGAAGTTTCGGAGCACTGTGGCTGAGGAGCTTCAACCGATAGGCAGAAATACAAATACAGAAGGCTGTCCCCATATCATAATGAAATGTTTTATAATCACATGACAGGCCCCTTCCAGTAGTTCTAAGTGGCGAACACATGAAGAACCATGCTAAGGGAAGTGAACCCATATGGCTAAGTAGTTGTTAAATGCATTCACTGCTCAAAAACAAATTACTTGAAGATATAAGCAATACGACGGACTGCCAGGGTCACAGTAAAAATAAATCACCAAACTCTTAAAGAGGAATATAGAATATTGCTAAAGTATGTAAACGTGCACAAAGGATGTGTTCTATTTTATGTTCCTTACCAATAAATTGTCAGTTTCGTCAGACTGCCCAATGATCTCCTCAATCAGAACATCCCGTTCAGCAGTATCCCCATACTCTAAGCATTTCTCAATAACATTTGAGGCATATTTATGCTGGCTCATTTGTACAACTTTTCCCTTTAATTTCCCAACAATCTGGCTTCTTTCATATGGCTTTCCCCTCTCCAGAACATGCTGCAAGCAAAACATGCAAACTTCAGAAGGTTCTTCCAACATAGCAGAGCTGCAAGCACCTTAGTTCTACCACTCCATGACAAGAAGGCAGCAATTTCCAATTAAAAAAAAAGCATTTGGTATTTGTTTTTACATGAAGTCAAGAAACATTTAACACAGGAAGAAAAAAAAAGTCCTTGAAACTTCATTTATCGCAGTGCAGATACATTCTTCACTTGAGATGATAAGCGAAAACTATAGCATAATGCTGATAAACAAAAAAATTACTATAAATCAGAAGCTATTTCCTACAAATAGTTGGTAGCTGCAGCAGAGTCCATACCAAAAGCCGCACCTGTTATACAACATTATCTTAAAGGATTGGAAACTACATTCTCACATTTGGAGCACCCGCACAAATAAATCCAACAGTTTAAAGTAACGTTAACAGGAGACGAGGAAAGATCAAACTCCATTTGGCTGCTTTCTGTTGGGGAACATCAAAATACTAGATATGTATAATTTCAAAAGTGTAGGAAGGAGAGGGAATGATGTAAACTTGAAAAATATCTAGATTTGACAAATAATTAGTTGGGATTAAGGCTTGACTGCTGTTATTCCTGTTGGAAAATGAAAACAACGAAGCCTAAAGACCAACCTGGGTGACATAATTTCCATATTGGTCTTGAGCAAGCTGGCAAGCAGCATCCAAGATTTCATCCACAATACATTGACTATGCGGCTCATCTGAACAATGCTCTAATACTCTCTATAACAAAGCAAAAGCAACCGATATATGAGCATTCGGGAAATAAATAAATAGACATTTCTTTCTCCCAAATTTAGTTAATCTACTTTCAGAAAATGTGAAAGCGTGTTACCTGGATCACACGACAACCGTATGGATGAGTTGAGAGAGTAGCAACTTGATTACGGAAAGCAGATATGATAAATCCAATTCTTTCAATAGGAACACACTCTATGCACTTCTGTATTACATGATTTCCATTTTGATCACGTACACATCTTAAAACATGTCCATCAAGCTCATGCACAAGCTGTATTTTCTGATCAAGCTCAATCACTTCAAGGGCCTATAAACAAAACGTTCAGCCAAGGGTTTCAAGTCCAAAAATTCCTCAACCAAACCAGGGGAGTTCGGGACAAAAACCAGAAAAGGTCTAAGAAGGGTGTTAGAAAACATCCAGAAACTTGAAATGCCAACAGAAGAAGTTAGTCCAGAAATAAAAAAAGAACAGTTAAAACAAACACATCATGCCAAATAATTAATCATATTATAAGCTTGTTCATTTACGTCTAAGCAAGGATAACCTATGACAGAGAAATTGTTAATTAACATTCGGCAACAAAATTTCTACATAAGTCTCGAACTATTATCGGTCAACAGAAACTCTTAAATTAGTATGTCCCCCTCCTCAAATGAACTCCTTTCAACTGAAACCTTAAAGATGGAAGGTTCCACATTAGCACCGTCCTCACAAGCTCAGGTTCTTAGATGCACCAAGGCAAAATTGCACTCAACGGGCTCAAGGTCAGGTACAATAATGGTAAGACAAACAGAAAGGCAGGTTCTTAATAAAAAATTCTTCTCAATGGTCTAACAATTTTTATTCATTTATAAACTTGCTTAGTTTCTGTTGCTTCTTCATTATCACATCTTTATTATTCATTCAAACTCATCATCTTGTACAGATCAGTTGCTGTCAACTGTTGCTTACTAGCATACGTGTCCAGTCTTATTTGCACATATTCCTTTATCTATCATACTTGAAGTATTCCAGCATGTTTATTTAACATGAAAGTGGTATGACTAGCTCTGGAAACAAACATTGTAGTCTCGGGATTAATATTGACATCACATTCAACATTACAATGAATTAATTAATATATTCAGAAAATTTTGATGGAATTATGCACCATGTATGTCAAAATCGGAAGAAAAAAAAAATCACTGGATTTCTCCTTTCTTCTTCCCCCTTTTCCATGACAAGTAGGACAAGTAGATGAGTAGAACAGACTGTATAGCAAGAAAGGATGAAATCTTCTACTAATACTCCCTCCTTCCCTAACAATTTGCATTTGTGTTGGCGTGAAGTTTAGAAATTGTTTCAACTTCCCATCTATGTCCTTCAGAAGATACAATTAATATAACTTTTTGGATGTTGTTTGGTATGAAATCCTCTATCATGATTATACATAATTCGAAGTAAAGGATTCAGAGACATAATTACTGATACACATATTTACTGTACCATGTTGGAAACAGACTTTAAAAATAAACCCACTTACCTTCTGTATGACACGACAGCCATACATTTGCAAACTTAAGGGCAACATTTGTCCAATAAGTTGATCTGCAAGTTCTTTTCTCTGCTCAGGACTACCATGCTCAAAGAACTGCAAACAGTAACTAAAATTCAACATCCCAGAAACAACATTTGAGCACTATACTAGCATCATCCACGTGAGTAGACAACTATCAATTTTGATTCCTGAAAGATACCTTCTGGATAACATAATTGCCAAAAACATCTGTCATCAACTTAGAAGCATGTGGCACAACTTCTTTGAACACGGAATCCTTATCCTCTGCGCTGCAATTTTCCAACTTTTGCTGAATAAAGCGACTCCCATGTTGGTCAACACTAAAATCAAATATGCAATAGAGATTAGTCAAATGGAAACAAAAATTACCTCAAGCAGAAACACAATGGTTGTGTTCATTTAGGAATAGTTTGGGAAAAAGTTTGAGAAATAATTTGGGTTCTAAAGATTAAAAAGTAGAGAGGAAAAATTGGAGGGAAGTTTGAAAAACAGTTTGATAAATAGAATAAAACCCATTAAAAGAGCCAGCAGTGAGCATGCCTGAATTCAACTATACGCCCAGCTATGTCAGAAAGCTCAAATCTTCTGGCATTGTTAGTCTTAAGTTCCTCAAGAAATGAGTGCCTTTTGGAGTCATCAAAGCTAGTATATCCTCTCTGGCCTTGCCATCCAGAATACAACCCAACATTTCTGTTTGGATCTTGGGGAAACCTCAATTCACTTCTCCGATCAATATGACTTGTTCCACCAATTGGTGATGATGGCATCACTGGACTAGCAAGGGGTGCTGTTGGAAATTGTGTCACAACACCCATGCCTGCAGGACCAGTATAGTAACCAGATGTCATTATAACTTTTCCCGGACTTTGTACAGCTGGGCCCCCATTAAATTGAGGCTGAAGCTTCTGATCACCCATATAAGGACTAAGGGGCGATTCATTTAGAGCAAATGAATCAGCCGGGCTATTAGAAACAGCAGGTAATGGTAACCGCCCGTGCTGAATCTGAGGACCATAAAAATTAGCTACAGGATGCTGCAAGTGCTGCGTGTGAAACGGATCCAGAAAAGGTTGCAGCATTAAGCCATGCTGCCCATAGAATCTGCCTAGATTTTGCAAATCACTTGAATGAGGGACAGTTTCTCCTGAAACTCCAGAAGTTTGATTATTGAAGCTCAAACCAGAACCTGAAGTAGAAGGAAAAGGCACAGGAACAGCTCCAGGCGAAGGGTATCCTGCCATGTATGGAGGAAGAAGAGTGGAACCGTAAGCATACCCGCCCACACTATACTGTGGAGCATACAGCCCAGGTGGCTGGAAATTAGGGTAAAAAGCACTCCCAGAAGTCATATAGGCAGCTGTTGCATACAGAGGTGGCGCAAGTCCAGAAGGATGTAATGATGTTTGAGTCTCAGAGGGGCTTGGAAGGCCATTGTTAAGTCTTTCCACTAGGTTGTTACCATGGCTTACTGCTCGAGAACTTCTCTGAGTCTGTACCACCCGTGCTTGATGGAGAGAACCTTGTTCACTGGATGCACATCGTTGCGCCAGATTACGTCCATATGATTGTGGAGTATCTTGTTTCTTTCTCATCCTTATATCTGCCCTAGAAATAACTGACTGAGGGGCATCAGATGATGAATCATCCTCCAAAAGCGAAACTTTTGTGCTGTTATTATCCATTTCAGGTTTCGGTAAGATTCCCGCCTGGACAGTACTTTCTGTGCTTGACACTGAAAGATCCATAGAACCACTGCTGGAAGCTAGTGAACCGGCATGGATATCCTGGGTATTTGTATTATTACAAACACCGGTGGAATCCAAACTTGAATCTGCTGTTTCAGAAATGTTGATTGAAGATATATTTGAAGATACAGCCTGAACATCTTGATCAAAGGGTTCTTCAGATATTGGAATGCCAGATGTCCGTGACTGATACACTGGTGAGGGGGTCCTTGGGAAGTCTTCCTATACATTAGCAAAGAAAATGAACAATTAAATAGACTTCAACAAACAAGAACTCGCTAAATTAATGTCCACCTCACTGAAGAAAACATGCAAGTGAAATCAACTTTTATTTAAACCATAGTATGAATCTTGACTATCACACATAGAAGCAATGGTGGACTTACTTAATAAGATAAAACCACTCCATGTTCATTTCTGGGTAGTCCCAACACTATTGCATCATTTCCTTACTTGGAAAGCTTTTTACTTTTAAAATACCATATTACCATAGTTCAACATTCTTCCCATATAGGCCAGATTCGTTGCACTGTAACGAGTTTTTCATTATTTTATTGAAATGTTCTATTCGTAATCTAGTGCTCTGAGGACAAAGAAATTTCCATCAAGTATTCTCAGATTTAGGCACTTCACTGATTGTTTAACACACAGGCAATCATATAATCACTGGGAACATCCCAGCTACGAACATGATGTAAAAGATAGACCGACTGCATAAAAGCTAGGAGTACAAAACTAATACTACCTTTTAGGGAGTTTTCCACTCATTATTTTACTGCCTTCTATGCAATTAATTACATCACTGGAAAACATTAGAACCTCAAAATAGCTCAATGTACAATCAACCGAATGCTGACCGAAATAAAGAAATTTTCCATTGTATTATCAACCATAGTTTTCCCATTAAATAAAAGTATAATTTTATTATTCTCGGAGCACTTACTCAATTATTCAAATAAGAACAAGGATTCCTTGTGTCCCAGTTTTATTTAAGACCATAGACACCAATGATTATCAAGAACAAGCAAAGGCAGCAATAGCGTACCACAAGCAGTTATAATTAAAAATAAATGAAATTTTAGACTTGTGACAATACTATCTCTACTATTTATGGATGGCATGTGTTGTTTCCAATATATGCGTGCAAATAAATATACACATATGTTTGTGTGTGTGTGTTCTCTATAAATTACTACAACAAGAATATACACTCAAGCAAAGTAAAAATCAGATTTAACCAGACAGAGAGAGCATGTATGTACCTGTATCAGGTCAACCAGACTTTTATGCCGCCCAATCAGGGATGCTGTGTCCTGCTCATTTAAAGATGCATGCCTTGTCTCAGTTAGAGCATGTCTTGGAGATCTATCATCTTCAGGTTCTTCCTTATGTGTAGGGAGAGCAGACCCTGAGAAACTGAGGGATGCACTTCCAGTATCATCCACCGAAGTGGCCCTCCAGTTATTACCAAATCCACCCATATGACGTACCAAACGCCGATTCTCTCTTGAAATAAGCGGTGGTGGAAGCCTTGGGTTCAAGTTCACATTAGAGCAATAGTAAGCGAAATAGGCAGGATCAGCGCGCAACTGCTCCTCCGTCTCACATTTTTCAAACGCACTAGTTAAACTGGCCAAACTTGAATTTGTCAGATCCTGCTGAGCTAAAAGGTTCCCTAAAGCGGAAAACGAGCCCTCCATACTAGGTGGAGCACTCCCGCTTCTATTTGGAATGGAATCTGCTTGACCTGTACGGTCACCATGCCCTTTAAGCAGCAACCTCAACTCATCAACACCCATACTTTGGATAGGGGAACCAAATACAATAGCATCCCTGGAAGAAGGCCATGTAGGCGCTGCACTACCTTCCATCAATCTCACAGCGCTCTCGGTGGCCATTCCAGAAGGAGAAAATGGTGCAGATTGTTTTCCCAAAATCAGAACAACATCCACATTATAGTCCAAAGAGAGAACTTAGTCGGACCGAAAGTTCGTCACCCCTTACTTGG
>JBBYHH010080695.1:12759-24483 GCA_038382905.1 Daphne laureola
TGGAAGCCATATCAAACCTTAAGAGTGCTGCAACAGCAAGCTTCCAAATCCAAACCAACTGGGTATAAATCAAACACGGGCAAGCATACCAACAAACATTCAGCAATCTCTGAAACAATAAGGAATATAATCAGCGCCCAACAAAACCCAAGAACTAACTCAAGTAAAAAGCACACAATTCAAGAAGATGGTGAAAAAGACTCGAACTTTATTACCCAAAATTCAATGACTCCAACTTCCAACTATAATAACTTAAACCACAAATGAAGCTACATCATGGGAAACACAGAGAGTATGATCAAAGGGAAAAGACGAAGCGCAATAACAGAATGATTGTCAACGGACATGACGAGAGTTTGTTACCTAGAATTGGGAAATTCGGCCAAGCCTGTCGGAAATTCCACAAGTCGATAAACAGAGAGATTCTAGAGAGAAAAATTGGTGCTTTGGGGAAGCAAATGTTTATGTCACTTGCAAACAATTTTCCCAGACAGATACAGGGGAGGGTTTCAGGTTTTGGACTTACTACTCTATAAACTTTCTTTCTCTCGAGAAAAAAAGAGAGAGGCAAAAAAAAAAAAAAAAAGATTTCTTTTTTTTGTCCAAAAATTTGGATTTTTAAAATGTTTTCTGCATCACTGAAATGTCTATCCTGCCCTTGCGTGTGTGTTGCCTCGGAAACGGATTTACGTTTGCTAAAACCAGTGGAGTGCACGTACACGAAAGAGCGCGTAATGGCAGGTTTTGTAAATTAGACACAAGATTGAGGGTAAAATTGGGAGGTGATAAAGAAATTTTCACACTCTATGCACGTGTTCACGAGCGAATTTCGTAGGAACAAATTATTTTGAGAAGAAGAGGTGGCAGCATTTTTGTCGTCCTAAAAAGTTTCTTGCTATTAAGCGCTTTTCTTTTTGGATGTTTCTTTGTCCCTCTCTTTTTCTCCCCTTTCTTGGTTCTATTCTATTGAGAGTTTGGAATGTGAACTTTGAAGTGATTGGTTTTGGAAAATCTGTAAAATTAAACTAGTTTTTCTCCTAAACCATTTTCTCACAATTTTTAAGATCTCTGTGATTTGTCATATAACTTGCGGTTTGCTCCCTAAGTTTTTTAAAATTGACAAAAAGCCTCCTAAGATATACTAAAATCTACGATTAATCCTCTTTACGTTAAGTTTTCTGTTAATTTATATTGTTCTACTTACACCTTAAAATTTTGTAACCCTAACAATAATTGAATCCAAAATGTTTCTAACATGTAGATTTTACCCCGCACTCTACCCACACTCAGATTTGCCACCACAACACGTTGGCCAACCACCTTCCCACCTCACTTCGTCGATCGCCCACCTCAGCCCACCCTTGCCTAGGATGCTTCCAATCTTCTATGGAAATCCAAGATTGGATCTAGCATTTGATCAAGAATCCGAAGCTAGGCGACACAACGGTTTCGGTGGAGGTAGGTTAAGGGCACTGTGGGCGGCTGTGGCTATGCTTAGGGGCTTTGGTGAGGCGGGGACCAAGGGATGATCGATAAACGCAGGATCGGGGTAAGATTGAAGATTGAGGAGAGGAACAACAAATGGGGATCTATTGGAGGATCGATGGTGCAAGTGAGGGCAACGACAATTGGTCAACAACGGTGGCCGATGTTGTCGTGGCGATGATGGTGGCAAGGGTTGCAGGGTGGAAGTTGGGAGGGTCTCGGGTAGGTCTGGACTTGGGGGAAGGACGGAGGTGATTGAGTTTGAAAGAAAAACAAATACGGAACGAAACTGTATATACTTTAAAATCTGAAAGATGGAGAAACTAATTAAATCTTTGAACTTAACGGTTAACTGACGGGTTAATGGTCAAGACGAATAACTGTAAATTCTAGTATACCTTATGGGGATTTTGACAAGTTTCTGAAAAGGATGAGGCAGATTATAGGTTATGTAAAACCTCAAAGGAGTATTTGAAAGTTTCTCTACTAAAAATCTTATATTGCCTTTCAAAAGGAAAACTTAGAGATTCAAAACAATTTATCTTTCTGGTTTTGTTAGATCGGCAGATTGAGTAGTCAAAAGAACAGAGTCGACTCAAGTTCAAGTAAAGCTAAACGGCCAAGTTTAACGCGAGTTTGAACCGACGAGTCGAGTTCGTGAGAAATAGAACCAAAACACATATTCGTTCATGGTTCACCATAATGCGCAAAACTACGCATTGTTCAACAAAGTTACAAAACTGTTGCATCCCCACCCCAATCCCTACTCGTCGTGTTTTCTGGAGGTTTTTTTTTTCTCACTAAAAAATGTATGTATTTTTATTCAGGAATCCGATAATGGTAATAAATAGCAAACTAAAAAGAGAAAAAGAAACTGAACAAAACAAGACTCATTTATGATATGTTATTTTTGCTCTATCACAGTGTAGCTCTTTTTTGAACTGTAACCATCAATTTTTACAGTTTGGTCATCATATTATTTAAAAGGGACTATGACACAAGTGTTCCCAATCATAGTCATTTTGTAGTTTCGTTATGATCATCATTTTTAAAATGGACATCATCTATGGACTGATCATCATATTGGTTAAAAGCGAAAATGACATTTGTGTGCCTTGTAATTTCGTCACGATCATTGTTTTAAAAGTGGCAATCATCATTTCTGATAACGTGATTATCATATTGTTTAAAAGCGACTATGTCGCGCATGCCCAATCATAGTCATTTGTTTTTAGTTTCACTATGATCATCGTTTATAAAACGACGATCATCATTTATAAAACGACGATCATCATTTTTTACAGCTTGATCATCATATTGTTTAAAAGTGACTGGCGTTTGTGTACCCAAAGCACAGTCATTTTTTTTTTTGATACAAAGTAGGGGGTTGGGGATACCGGAGGCTCTCGAACTCGAGACATCTATAAATATCCTCAGGAGCATGACCACTAGATCAAGTATTCAAGACAATATGGTCATTTTTTTAATTTCATTATGATCATCGTTTTTAAAACAACGATGATCATTTTTTACAATGTGATCATCGTATTTTTTTTAAAGGGGACTATGCCATTTTTTGTGCCCAACATGGTCATTTAATAGTTTATCAGTGATTATTGTTGTTAAAGCAACAATCATCATTTTTTACAGTGTGATCATCATATTGTTTAAAGGTGACTATGACGTTTGTGTGTCAAATCTTGATCACCTTTTTAGTTCAATAAGATCATCATTTTACAACGTGATCATATTTTTTTAAAGACGACTGATGTTTGTGTGTCCAATGATGATCATTTGGGATGATCATCATTTTTTACAGCGTGATCTTCATATTACTACTTAAAAGTAAGAAAAGAAAAATAAATAAAAACAAACCAAATTCATTATTTTTATCTACACACAATCCACTGAGATTTGTCTCTTCAACTTCATTTGCATTAATATCAACCTTTGAGTCATTATTTGCTTCAATTCCCAAAGATAGCACATGGTTTACAATTCATTATCTGCTTCAGTTCATCGCTTCAACTTCATCGGACTGCCAAAATTCAATGGGATAGCTACCAATTTCGTTTCTAAGTCCAACTCTGTCATCTTTATTGGGTTCAATTCGACGGAGAGCAAAGAGGTGGGGGAGACGAAATATGACGATCATGATCCATGGAAAGAATTTTCAATTGGAGTAAGTTGAATGATGTCGGAGAATGAGGAGTAGCCGAGTTGTGGTGACTGATGATTGATTCAAGAGGAGTGTAGGAAGTCAACAAATGTAGACGCACGCACTGTACCGGTCGTGGAGCTGGATGGAGGAAGAGGGGACAGACGATATGAGCTTATCGATGAAGAGATGAGGGATTAAGGATATTCCAAGTGCATAAGTGCATTCTATAGGGACTCTTCGTTTATTGAGTCTTAAGCTCGCGGCTTGTAATAGTTTATGAACCTTAATAAGCGGGAAAATGTCCAATTTTAGCATCCACATTTGTATTTTGATCAAATTTTAGCACTACTTAAAACATTGGCTCGTTTTTGTCATTATAATTGTTTTTGTGGTCTCCGTTTGACGTTCTAAGTTGTTGACTGGGTATGAATTTGGTGAGTTGGCGTCCAACTGATATGAAGTGGCTGACACGTGAAAAAAGCGAGAGTCACCAGGGGGTTGCTTCATGGGCTGGAGCTCGACGAGGTCGTTCCGAACGGTGTCAGAGATGTCGGCGATGAAGGGGCGGATGGCCGGTGTGGAGACCGGCGCCTGAGAATCGGGGACTGAGAGACGAATTGAACGCCATGTAAGATTATAAATCTCATGTGGTCCAACCGTAAACATCTATTCTCTCTGTCAGTTACAAAAATCCCGATTAAGGACCACCAAATTAAAAGAGTGTCAAAATCAAGCCACCAAAATAATTATAATGACAAAAACGAACCAATTTTTAAAATAATACTAAAATTTGATCAAAATACGAATGTAAGTGTTAAAATGAGACCTTTTCCCTTAATAAGCCGAACCTAACCTTTCAAAGTTAAAGGAGGCGAAAATTTTAAATCAAGATATCATGAAATTGTATCTTTATCGATTTTCAAATTTAGGAAAGTCTACCTCCAATAGTCCTCCAAATATAAAAACTCGAAAATATTATACTGTTATTGACGCCGATTCTAATTACCAACTAGTGGTTAAAACCACTAGTTGGATAATGACGTAATTGCCCTTCTCATTCTCATCTCTTCCCACCGATCAACCACTCCATCTACCCCAAGATCTTTTCACTGTTGTTGTCATCTCCCCTTGTTTCAATATTTTGTTGGCAACAACCACGAACGGAAGCAACGACCACCAGAGAAACGATGCCGGAGCCACCTCCACCGGCTCCGGCCTGGCCAAAAAACACGTCGCACCACCGCTCGTGCCTCTCTGATCGTGATCCATAAACTTTCACCCGCCGACTGCCGTATCACGGTGCGTCAATGCTCCACGATCGATCAACCACCATAAGCCCGCCCGCTGCCGGCACGCTAGGCCCTGCCGCCTTTGCCTCTTGCACGTTTGATCTCTGCTACACAACTTCGCCAGATCTCCTCTCCTCCGCCTCTGACCTCCGCCCAACTTCCTCAGATCTCCTCCCCTCCACACCTCAATACATGAGAGCTTTTTCCCCTGACATTCGGAAGAAACCGTCTCTACCATCACTGGAGGCAAATGCCTCAAGTCTTTGGAGAGGTGAGTTTGGTTATCACTTAATAATCTGTTTCTAATATTTATGTAGACACTATGTCACGTTTTGATAGACACTATAAAAATGTGTGAAATAATTAAATGAACAGTTTCTAATATTTGTGTAGACAATATGTCACTTTCTAATAGACACTATAAAAATGTATGAAATAACTAAATAAACAGTTTTTAATATTTATTTGGACAGTATGTCACTTCTTAATAGACACTATAAAAATGTGAGAAATAACTAAATAAATAATTTTTAATATTTAAGTAAACAGTATGTAACTTTTTAATAGACATTATAAAAATGTGTGAAACAAATTGCAGCAACGTTGACGGTTGTTCCGGCGATCGTGACGGCGGTTCCGGCGATCGTGACAATGGTTCTAACGATCACAGCGTTGATTCTGGCGACCGCGACGGTGATTCCGATGACCGCAATGGTGGTTTCGATAGGACAGCGGCGGTGCTGGTGGTGATGGTGCCAGTAATAAAGGTGGTGATGAGAATGGATGTTGGTTTTGACTAAAAAGGATAATTTAGTCTTTAAAATTATTAATTAATTAAAATAATTAGATAATGTTAAACTGAATTAATAATTTTTTTCATTAGTTGATAATTAACAGGACTGTCAAAAGAGTAAGAAACAATCAATTTCTTGGAAAAGAAAATGAAGATGGGAGCAGGGGTTGGGATGGTGGTGGGAGAGAGTATTTATGTTTTTTTGTGGTATTTTTGTAATTAAAAAACTTATAAATGAAGAGAGAATTGAAGGATAGAATGGTAAGTTTGATAAAAAAAACTTTCCTTATTAGAAAGTGGAACAATTTTTATGGGATATCCCAAAATAATATATGATGTAATGTTTAGGACGGAGGGAGTAATTGCTTGTAATGGTTGTATGTGACAAAGATTGATAATATATTTTTATGAGGTTATGATTTGAAATGAAGAGCTTTTTATAGTGAAAATTTCGCATTTTACGGTTGGATCGTCTCGTTTCATTGCAGTCTTTATTATTTCAAAAATTCAGAATTTGTTTGGTGATAAAAAAAAAAAAAAAAACTAATAGTTAAATTACATACAACAATGGAAGTGAAACCTCTTCCCAAAAGTGTCGGCATGTTTTGTTTTTGGTTAGTTACGGTATTTACAATTTACAAGAAGCATAGATATGTTTGGAATTTTAAATTAAAAAATTTGCATTAACATGTAACAACCGTTATCCATGTATGTTAAATTAACCTCTAGCGTCCCTAGAGTCCGTAGTGGGTTGTAGTACATTCCAAAAGTATTTAGTTGAATGAAAAATTCCTTGTAATATGTAACGACTTTGTTTAATTGTATTCTATTTATTGATGTTTCATTGTTAAATGGATTATAAGAATAGTTGTAAGTGTAATATGTGAATTACTGGTGAAAGTAAAAATGTTTAACCGTACAGTGGAGCATTAGCTTTAGGGTCCATCCCGTAACATGTATATAGTATATTTGAGTGCAATTGTCCAAAGACATTTGATCCGTTTGTGCGGAGACATTTAGTGGAGCGAAGTCAGAGTAAAATACTTCACTTAGGCTAGATATTAGCCAAAAACGATTAAAAATTCAAAGTAGACATGAGTTTAATTATTTTGTTAATGAAATGACTTGAACATGAAAAAAAATATCATTTACATTAATCCTCTATTAATATTGTAAACTTAGTAAGTAGATGATATGAGGAATTGAAGTGATGATATTATTACCAAGCCAAACGGATGAGATAATGATAGTGTAAGATTCTTTATAGCCAATAAAAAACACATACAATAATGAATTAAGTATGAATTTTCCCCACTTCCCAGCAAGTAATCATAAAAGAGTTAAGTGATGGTAGTCATGCGTTCATAACGTATTCCAACTGATTAATTTACTTCGCAGAATCTTCAGAGACACGGGGGATGAGTCTGCCCCCGTTAGCTGACGTGGTTTCAGAGTGGGCTGCTCTTGTTTTTTAATCTTCTAGTCGATCTTCGAAGGAAACGACGTCGTTCAACTGATGTGGCAATTGACTAATTAAAATTTAACACCCTTAAGTCTCCACATCAACTATCTATTCACCACCTGGCAACAACCGAGATAACATTTACGCCTAAAACAACATTTTCCTTCCTTTGATGTATACACCCTTGCATGAATTGACGTAAATACAGTAAGCTTGGGATAAAGACTGTTTTAGTCCTATATATTTACATTTTTTAATAAAACAGTCCTATAATTTTGAATTTTCATAAACGGATCCTTAATTTGGAGGGAATCTAACGAAGCAGTCCTAAAACTTTTGAACAGAATTTTAGATGATCAAAGTTTTCAACAAAGTACATTATGACACTTATGTTCTAGAAATTTTTGTTTTACACCAACCTGACTTTGAGTAAACGAGATTTGGGTAATAAGTAACGAAAATCTTGGAAGTAAACTTGAAAATCTATGGTTTGGAAATGCTTTAAAAATGTTGAAGAAAGTTTCTTTTGGACTGAAAAAGTGATTTTCAAAATTCTGAGATAAAAGCAGTAGAAGTTTAAAAGTTTAAGGAAAATAGAGGAAAAACACGAAATATTTTATGATATTCCATTTTAGGACTGAAACATTAACTTCATGAAAGAAAAATGATTAGATTGTTAAAATAATAAAATATTTAGGACTGTAATAGTAAGTTAAACACAACTTTATGACTTGAATGTTAAATCTAATACTTATAGGACTATAGGATTAGAAGTTCGTAATTTATAGGACTATTTGTGCATTTCTCCCGGTAAGCTTTAGAAGTGTTACGTAGGAAACACAAATCATGATCCTAGTTTCACTTCTCTTTGCGCACTAGACTAGCTTCTCTTGTTTCTTTCCCTGCCTAAAATTACCACTTTCCTACCCTCGCAAATCAAATTATTTTTTAGGGTTTTCCTTTTCCCCCAATTTGGGAAATTTTCTCTTGGCCTAGCTGTGGCTGGATTCAATAATCTCTTATGGGTTTTCGTTGATGGTGGAATGTGAGACTCCGTTATGTTGAGGAGGAAAAGCACCCTGCTTTTCCCTCTCTTGGACAGAACTTTCATGGCTTGCTCAACCCGTAACCATCCTTTCTTCAAGCAATTCAATGGCTTGCCTGTACGGACATCCTCACTCGATGTCTTCAATGCCGGCGCCAGGATCAACAGAACCGCCGGCCTGATGTTAACGCTCAGGAGCTGCTTTAGCGATTGTCGGCGACCCTCTGATCAGAAGGCTCGCGCGTTCGCCCCGCAGTTGGTCCGTGATTTGGAGGTTGGTGCCGGGTTTAGTGAGGCGGACATGGCGCCCAATGGTCGAGGTGGCCTGTTTCAGAGAGGGAAACCGGTCCGTTTTCCTGACATCTCCAAGAAAGTCGTGGTTGCTGTTGATGTTGACGAAGGTTCATATCTCTCTCTTCTCTTTTTGTGATTTCTGCTACTTTGTTAGTGATGTTTCTCATCCTAATTCTGGGTGGTCGTTGTTACTCTCTATTTCTGCTAACAGGGTATTGTTCTTTGTCTGATGATTTTTGTTTCTTTCCTTGTGAACAGTATTAGGAAACTTCGTGTCAGCTTTGAACAAATTTGTAGCTGACCGCTACTCCTCCATTCATTCAGTGTCCGAGTACCATGTCTATGAGTTTTTCAAGGTAAAAAACAATGGTCTGTCTCTTTGCTTCAATCTGCAATGTTTGTGAGAGCTCCTTTTCACTGCAGTTTCTTGTTGGCAACACAACACTATGAAGTAAATGGCATAACACAGAGACTGTGTAGATTTGGGGATTCATGAGATAGAAGCCATACTGATGTTTGTGTTTACTGTTGTTATTATCATTGTCATCACTGCTATTCTTGTTTCCAGTTATAGTGTCATGATGATTATATTTTGGAAGGATCCTTGAAGGCCTTGCTGTTATAATTCTATTGAACTCCCTTCCCTCACCGTTGCGTATCTAAACTTCTACAACACTTTCCTTTAAGATGTCCCTAAGCTTCTGCAGCGTTTCCCCTGATAGTAAGCGTTTGTACATCAATTTACTCTACTACCCTTATTTTAATTCTCTACCCGTCAATTCTACAAAACATCCAATAGAGTCTACTTTCACTTCACATCAATTCTACACGATCTCCGACTACTTTGGAGGGCAATGGTAATTCATAGCAACTAATCATTACACACCTTAATATGGAAAATACAGGAAGTGTAGGGATTGTGGGAGTACATAGTTATCAGAAATGTTTTCCTGTTAAATAGTTTTAGCTATTTATGTTCATGGTTTGTTCTATAGCAACTTATGTTTCTCTGCTCTCAGATAATATCCTTGTCAAGCTAAGATGGTAGACCAAGTGTTGTGGGGTTCATATGCACGGTAGTTTTCTTTTACTCTCATTTGTGTTCCTCTTTGTTTTGGAAGGGAGGGCGGGGAAGTGGGGAACCATTGTCTCCTTTTAAAACATTAACAATCACCAGCCGTAACCATTGAGCTAGAGGTTTTCATTGTCGGGTCTCTATTCTGATAATTACGATCACTCCTTCAGTTATTGGTTAATCTGATTCTCAATCTGATGCATAGTGTATTTCATGCAGATATGGAACTGCTCTCGTGATGAAGGTAATGTTCAACTTGTTCACCTTTTGCCATTAGTGTCCCAGGATAATGAAACGAAGAACATGTTCTGTAGTTTTGTATTTTGTGCTCGAGTATATAACTAGAGTAGTCTTGGTTTCAACTGAATGTTGGTCTTCTGTCACTACAGCTGATATTCGTGTCCATGAGTTTTTCAAGACACCGTATTTCAAGAATGATATCCACCCACTACCAGGAGCTCATGAGGCTCTTAATGAGTTATCCAGATTCTGTAACCTAGTGGTCGTGACGTATGTATACTTTGAGTTTCCCTGCCCTATGGACCGTTTTGGCTTTAAAATGTACTCATCTGTGTATACAACTGTACATTATGTAGGTCTCGGCAGAATATAATTAAGGACCATACAATTGAGTGGATAGAGAAGCATTATCCAGGTTTATTCCAGGAGATTCACTTTGGCAACCATTTTGCTCTAGATGGAGAATCTAAACCCAAGTCTGAAATATGCAGGTAGGTAAAGCGACCATTCCCTTGCTGAATACAATACCTATTATTCTCTGCGTTGATGATCGAGTTACTAAGGTGTCAGTGTGCTGATTACAGAGAATATTTATTGCTACCAAGAAGAATACTTTAGCCACCAGTCTTCTTTGTTCCGGCCTTGCACGTATGTTTTCCTTAAAGTGTTGCATTGATGTTTTGAGCAGGTCATTAGGCGCTAAGATTCTCATTGATGACAACCCGAGGTATGCTCTTGAGTGTGCAAGAGTTGGAATTAGGGTTCTTCTTTTTGATTATGAGAATTCATATCCGTGGTGCAAAACTGAGTATGTGGATGATCATCCACTGGTGACCAAAGTCCACAACTGGGAAGAGGTAGAGCAACAACTGGTGTCCTGGACTGTTTCTTAATCCTGATACTGCCATTGTCATTTCATTATGGTTGTGATTCTTTCACTAAGAATGTTTTGGCAAAGAGTAATGGGCGTATTTAGTCATCTGGTTTAAGCATGCTCGGGTGCGCCCCTATTCATCGTCAGGGATTTGCCATGAAAAGAGATGTAAGAGTAGATATGCGCCCCTATTCATTTCCAGTCCAATTGCAGTATATGCGAAAGCAAATATTAGCATCTTTGCTTAAAAGTTTCATTTGGGCACTGCATTGCAATGCTTAGAAGATTATTGAACCTTGATCATGATGATCAGTGACCATCCTTTCTACTATTCCTTCGCCAAGGCTAGAAAGCCTACAAGTTCGTTGAAACTGCAATGAAAAAGAGTGTAATGCCCACTATTCTTCTTGTTAGAGAGAGAAAATAAGCTCTTTTCAGAATATATTTTTAGATAGGGCACAGTCCATTTTTAATTCCATGGTTTTGTCCGTTAGATCTATTTAGCTCATATTTTAAAAATGTTTTATTATAATTCTTTAGATTTGAATTCACCCTAAGTGGAAAATTCCAACCCTAGTAGCCACTTCACGTTTGCTTGCGTTGCCCAGTCACATCCAGTCCCGTCGCCTCTTTGTTCTTGTTGTAGCACCGTCGATAGCCAGATGAAAGTCATGAACGATCGTCTCTCATAGCTAGCCCTGTCGTGCGAGCAAGAAGAAGTCGATGTCGCTTCCCCGTTCTTGTCGTAGCACCGTCGACAGTCAGATGAAAGCCATGAATGATCATCTCTCACAGCTAGCCCTGTCGTGCGAGGAAGAAGAAGTTGATGTCACGCTTCCCGGGGCCATCATCCGCCGTCCCGGTGCTGTTATTGCCGGCAGAGTTATCTCTGCCCGTCCCATCGAAATTGTTAGGAAGAAGGCACAAATATCAGATGTTGTTGCTGAGGCAGTTGGTCGTAGTTTGGTGGGGCAGAGGGACTTCCTGCCTCACCCTGCTCCTTAAA
>JBBYHH010080696.1:0-15387 GCA_038382905.1 Daphne laureola
TACTAGCCCTTAACTAGCCTAATACGCATGAAGAAAAATCTGCATTGCATATTAAGAAAGTTAAACCCCTTACCTTAAAACAGAAAAGCGGTCGATCCTAGCAAAGTGAATCCTTCCCGCTACCTGACCTTTACTCTATAATAAACAGACATAATTTAATCAACCTATATGATTAATTACACATAAGGTCCCTATACTTTATCAGAAAGTGCTTTTTAGCCCTAATTTCCATAAAGTGACCAAAATTCACTTAAATTCCATACTTAACTCCAAAAAGGTTCTTCTTCCACTTAATTCTCCAAAATTAGCATTTTTGCTCAATTTTTCAACACTTTGTGATTAATTCCAAATATTCCAAAAATCACAAAATATCCCAAAAATCCTTATACTTTTGGTCCTCACCCAATTTTTACCCAAATCATTTTCTTCAACTTCCAACAACACATTCTTGATTAATCCCACATTTAATCCATAAAACAACACTTTTCCAACAAACAACATCAACTTTAAACCTTCCTTATTTTTGGTCATACATGCTTCACCACCCAAAATGAATTCTTAAAACTTTAAACCATAGTTTTAGGAGTCCATTACCATCACTAAAACATCACAACATCATGCTTAATCAAAAAACATCATCAAATCATTTAAAAAAAATGATTTCGGCCCACCCCCAAACTCAACCTTCCCAAATGATTCAAGGTTCATTCCAAGCGTTAAACTTGCTCTAAATATACCCAAGAACACAATAGAGACATGCTTTCAACTAATTTTAAAGTTTGGTCATGAACATGATTTTCATCCTTCACCAAAAATCAACCATAACTTGAGATATTCTAAGAAAGGTTACTAAACTTCATAATAACCTTAAATACTTTCTTACCTTAAGAAACTTTTAAAGGAAAGATCCAAGAGAAACTTTAAGAAAATCCTTTCAAAATTCGGCCTTGAAGAAACAAATGGAGGAAATAAGATTTCTTTCCATGAAATCATACTAACTTGTTAAGACAAGCTTAATAAAATGTTTACCTTTATTTTCTTGAGCTTTGGATGAAGATTGGTTGAGAAAATTTTGCAAGAGCTTCCCCTTAAGTTTCAGCTACAAGAGAGAAGAGAGAAAAGATGTGATTTTCATGTTCTAACCTTAAGAACATTGAGGAATGATTAAGGAAATGCCCTTACCTTGCTAATACTTGATGATCCTTGGTAAGAATTGATGAATATTGGAAGGACAATGGAAGAATACCATGAAGAAAGAAGAGAGAGGGAGACACCGGGTTCAAGAGGTGAGAGAGAAGATTTTGTTTTTCTGTTTTATGTTTTCTCTTTCTAAATCTTACTACCTTGTAATATTTATCTACTACCTCACTTAATTAATAATCCCTTTAGGTAGATAATGTTAGGATATTATCCTCTTCCATCTCCTTAATAGCCTTAGGATTAGATTTCCTTAGGATTTTCACCCTTAGATTAATGGAACATGTCTTCCACTAACGTACTTTACCTTTCTTTATTCCTAAGTCATAAACCATTAAAGCCAAGTCTTATAAAATTAACCAAATAATCCTCCCAAGCCCATTTATGTGCCGGCCTGAGGGTGAAAAGACCAACATGCCATTTGTTTCTCATTTTTCCAAAAATGACCATTTTGCCCTCCGAGCCCATTTTTTGGCAAAATGACCCGGATTCCCAAAATATTATAAATCTAAAATGCCATAGAATGGGCTCCAAATAAATTCTCAAGACATGGAATTCATTCATAAATATGTTCAATACATATCATTCACTATCCCGATAATAATACAAATCCAATCGCCGGGCAAAATACATCAGAAATATATCATTCGCCCGAGGTAGGTGTAACAACACTGACTTCCTCCCTTACTTGGATGGTTTTATTCTCTATGAATCTCCTTTTCTTAGTGATCAAGTCTTTCAAGAACTTGACATAAGTTGGCATTTCCTATATGCCATCAATGAATGGTATATTGATCTCTACCTTCTTGAAAATGTCCAAGAACTTTGATAATTAAGCTTTATTATGCTTGATCCTAAGCCTTTGAGTGTAAGGTATCTCTCTCATGATCCTCTCCTTTACTTCCTTGTCAATCCTCCATTTTTCCAGCTCCAATTCCTTTTTTGATATTTGTTAGTCACTATTCATAGCAACTTTCTCTTCACTTTTTCCTTTGATTTATTCCTTTTCATCCTTCTCTTCAACTTCCACAATAGTTTTCCCACTTCTAAGTGTCACCGCATGACAGTACTTGCAATGTTCTTGCACACTCAGCTCGGTATCGGAGGGAAACTTTCCTTTGCTCAAAGTCTTCATTGAAGTGGCCAATTGTGCCAATTGTTCTCCAAATTATAGATGGAGGCTCTTGTATTGGGTAGCTCTCCATCCAATCTCTTGTGTACTTATCCAATAGACCTCTCAGTTGTGGTTTCAAATTTTTGCATAGATCCCATCATCTTTTCAAACATTTGGTTCACCTTATCCAAAGGATTTGCTCTGCATGTTGAAGCTTGGTGCTGTCCACTATGCTTGGTTGGATTGGTTTTGATAAATCTGACCTTGGTAAGGGCGAGGCTTGTTATAGTACCCCCTCCTTGATGCAACTGACTTCTATTTTCTGGATATTGCACATATTGGCAATCTTCAATCATGTTGTCCTGAATTTCATCAACCATTGCTTGAGATGGTGCCACTTGTTGAGCTTGTGTCTTCATAATGTTTACAACTATGGAGGTGAGTGTAATCATTTGAGCTTGAATGCTTGTCTCCATATCAACTTCATACAATCGAAATTTAATTTGAGATGCAACACTGCCTACAAGGTGCAATCTCTCACCAATTGATCGATGTTGGTGATTTTCTTCCATAAGCTCAAGTAAGGCCCAAGCGGCTTCTGGTTCCATGTGTAGGAACCAACCTTTAGCAGTGGCATCCAAATACCATTTCTTTCTTTCCGAAAATCCTTCATAAAACAAGCATACTTGATATTCTCTTGAAACTCAGGGTTGTGGACACCTTTTCACCAAATCTTTCAATCTTACCCAAGATTGAGAAAGTGTCTACTCCGGGTCTTCCTGAAATATCATAATTTAATTCTTCAAACCAAAAGCCTTTTGCCGAGGGAAATACTTCTTAATGAACGCATGCCTCAAGTCTGCCCACGTTCCAATCTTTTTCGGATCCAACCCCTTGTACCATTGTTTTTGCATTCCCTTCAAGTGAGAATGGGAATAACCTCATTCTTTTTGCTTCCTACGAAACTCCTTATAGTTCAACGGTGTTGTAAATGATGGTGAATAGATCTAGATGCTCATTAGGATCCTCATTAAGCAGCCCACTGAAACTATGACACTCCACATATGTAAGGACATGGCCTAGAATAGTGAAGTCATGATGCACCAGAGTAGGCTTGATAACTCTATCATCTTATTCACCGTAAACCGGAGCAAATAAATCGGTCAGCCTCCTTTTCTCACCATTACCACCACTCCGGGTAGCATTAACATTCTCCATCCTTTTCTGCCCATTGCCATCTACACCATCTCCATGGATTGGAATTTCAATATTTTGAGGAATCTTACGATTTCCGCCATTCTCATGGTTTCCATGTGGCGGATCTTCATTCAAAATGGATCCTAGGCGTTCGACATCATCATTACCGTTCCTTCCATTCCCATTGTGACCAATGTTGTTGTTCCCATTCAAACTGAGACCATGGCCAACTGGATCTATTCTTCTTGCTTGGTTTCTCAACCTTCGCAAAGTTCTTTCAATTTCTGGATCGTATGGTATGATTTCCCAATGTTCTCATCTTTCCAGACAAAGAAGGGTTCCTACAACCACAAAGATCAACAACTCTAAACAAAATATTAAGTACATAACTAACTTCTCACAAAGCAAAATAACACACAAATCACTAAAAACACCAAATAAACTCTCCCCAGTAACGACACCAATTTGTTTTCTAGGCTTTCAGTGTATTGCAATCAAGCATAATTCAAGAAATAACAATAAAATATATTTATGTCACTACCTACTAGAGGAATCCCTTCTATACCACTCAACAAAATAAAAAATCCCATTAAGATAGATTGAATCGATGACCTATACTTCAACTAAAGGCACAGGGAAATCAAGAGTTATTTCGCTTTAGCTATATCTTATCGTAGCAAATGGCTGAAAAGAAGGATCAAACCCATAAGAGAGGTTTTAGATAGAATTTAGTGATCAATGCTATTCTACTCAAGTATGAAGGTAGTACATGTTGTAACTTAGTTAAATAGTGATGTATGAACAGTAACCGAGGTATTTTGTGATGAAAATCAGTAGCTTGAGAAACAAGTCATGAAAGGGTAAAATAATAAAGTTGTTAAAGAGGATTTCAATCAATTAAAAGCATCTTCTAGGGGTTACTACCTACTATGAGAGTTCACTATCATCATCATATCATGCAAGAGATGGATTATCAAGGCCCAATCACCCTCTTCTCGGACAAGTGATCATCCTTTACCAAACTCAGGGTTTAGGAACTCTCATCCTCTTTATATACTTAGCCTAGGGTTGGTTCCAGCAACATAATCTATTCACCAATTGATATCCATGGGCCCTCTCAGACCCCACTTCAACCAATCAATCAATTCCTATAGTATAATTTGACAACTTCCCTCTCAGGCTCATTCTCGAATACCTAGATGGCATACTAACATGGTGATCAATCATCCAGCATGTAAAAGTGTATGAAAAGCTCATGGAATCAATTTCTAAACATTAAATAACATGATTGATGATAGTTAGCCCCCTAGGTAAGAAAACCCTAGAAGACTATAGAAAACTACTCACTAATACTCATGCTAACTACAATAATCAACATGATCAAGAGAGTACACATGATAATCAGATATAAAGAGGAGAAGAGATAACCTTTAATGAAGCAATCTTGAAGTAATCTTCAAGAACACCATAAAAGGAACCTTCAACCCTTGGAATAAAATGGAGAAGAAGACAAGCTGCTACCAATCCTGAAATCCTGATCTTCTCTACCTAAACTTACCCTAAAATGGTCTATTTATAGTGACATGACATCCTAAATTGCCTCTAAACATATTGGGCACCCAAAAAGGGTTCATTAATGGTATATTTGCCCAAGAAACATGGGCTGGCCCATTTAAATCTGAGGAAATCCCAATTCTAGAGCGCTTTGGTTTATACGTCCCGCAGAGATTGTGCCAGTTGGGGTCGCGCCTCACTGAATACAAGGGATGACCATCTGATCTATTGAAGCTTGTTATCTGGCAGGAGGTTCTAGGGTCGCACTAGTAAGTTATACCTTACATGATCCACGACTCTGGGGGAGCGCCAATATGGTCTGAAAGTCTGAAAATTGTCTTGTACTTCTCTTTGACTTGAAATCCTCTTCATTTGATCCAAGACTTGATGACTTGGTCAATTCACTGCTAATTTGAGCCCCAAGCCTCCTACTTGCCTTGTTTTAGTTCCATTTTACCTTGCACCCTTGTATTTATGAAATAATCAAAGATAACAAGTAATATGCACTAATGATCCAGTTTTTGCATGGAAAGATGCATGCATTGTATGAAAAAGCCACATAAAACTGTGCATGTTTTGACAGTCAACGTGGATCTTTGGTGTCTCCCTTCCAGACATCCAACCCCTTGATATACCTTCAAGTCATCCATTTCCATTGAAGAAAAGGAGCCAACACCATTGAAGGAAACAAAGGAAGAATTCTGCCAATATCAAGAAGGAGCATACATTTTCTAGGAGCAAGGATTTGCAATCCTTAAGCTGTTTTGTCTAGAGAAAGGTATGCATTTCATCCCCTTCATTTATAGTCATACTTGTCCTCTAGTTGAATGCAAGAAAGAGGCATGATAAAATCAAAATACATCATGCTATGTAATCCTCCACTAAAGTGAAAATTGGTGAACTTTTGTTAATGAAAAGAGATTTTAGGAAGATCTAAAATCAATAGATAATGGATCTTAATTCCCAGACACCGGGTTCTAAGACTTTGCAGAAGAGTTTGACATAAAACTCCACTTTACCCCTGTAGCCCATCCTAGGAGCAACAGTCAAGTAGAAGTCTCAAACCAATCCATCAAATAAGGACTGAAAAAGAGACTAGGAAATTACAAAGGAAAGTGGCCCGGTGAACTTCTACATGTCTTGTGGAGCTACTGAACCACTCCAAGGAGAGCGACTAGAGAAACCCCTTTCTAATTAGCATATGACACTAAAGCATTGATCCTAATTGAAATAATTCATCCATCTCTCCAGGGACAAGCATTTGAAGAAATTGATAACAAAAAAGGGTTAAGGACCAACCTAGATCTGCTCGAAGGCAAGAGAAAGCAACTTGAACTCAAAAGAAAGGATTTTCAAGAAAGAACGGCCAAATCCATTAATGCTAAACTAAAGCCAAACGAAATAGCCATTGGAGACTTGGCCCAGAGGAAAATAAAGTTAGGTTCAAGAAAACCTAAAGGAGGAGTATTCGAGTCAACATGGGACGGACCCTTTAAAGTAGTTCACAAAGACAGAAAAGCAGTATACCGACTTACAGATGAAGAACGTAGAGAGCTCAAACATTCCTACCATTCCGAGGCTCTTAAGAAATTTTATGTGTGAAAGTGGCAAGTACTTCAGAACATCGAATAAAAGCAAGAAAGAGGATGTAGGCTTAGGATGAATCTCTATAAAAACTGGAAGCTCGAACGCCTCCACCGAACCTTCCCGCTACTCCAAGACTTGTTCATAAAGGTTAATCCTCTGAATCATCTTGGCCACAACAGATAAGGCCTGGGTGGCCGTGAGTTCAGCCTTAGACCAAATGGAACTACTGCTCCAAAACCATCTGGGCCATGTATCCGGCCCGACAACTCACCTCCAGCCAAAGACAACTCAGAACAAAAAGATAGGAGAAAAAAGACAAAGATCACCAAAGGCAAGGGAAATCACCTGAGTTGCCTAAACCGCCAGCCTAGAGGCTATCACATCCGAGTATGGTCCGGGCTATAGTGGCATCCTTCCATAGCTCCGGGGCCATGGACTTTGCATCTTCCTCGGCAAAGAGGCTCTGGTCCTCATGAATGAGCCAACCAGGCTCCCGAGGGATTAAATCTGATTCCAGCTGATAGAGCTTGGAATCCCTCTATTGGTGCATTTACTCTTGCACCTCCCTACACTCTGGATCTAGAGTGCAGAAGTGACAATGGGATAATTTGTGAAGAGGATCATCCGCCAAAATCTGACATAAATTGTAGAAAATGGGCCAGAAAGGAAGAGATTTCAACTTAACTGGTTTACAACCCTTACCTAGCATGTACTCCATTGGGAGGACAACGTCGGGTGCTGCATCAGCAGGGAAAAATCTCTTATACTTCCCCCAGGCTATCCACCTCCTCTTGGCATCTAGATACTCGATTGTCTCACAGATGTAGTCCAGGTTGATGCCCAAAGGAATCTGAAGAAGGTCAACTGAAGCCTGAGGCTGAGGACCCTCATTTCCAACAGCCTCGAGGTATGAAAACTCAGCCACCTTAGATGATCTATCAGGGGCATCCTCTACGAAAGCTGTCACCGGTGCTGCTGAACCAGAGCCTTTCTTTCACTTTGGAGCCCTCTTCAGAGTTGGCTCGGGATCCTTCACTGGAACTGGAGTAGGAGTGCCCTCAACGGTACACTGGAAGACATCTTCAAAATTGAAGTCCTCATAATGGGAAAAATCCATCTCTGAAAAAAGACAAAACAATTAGAGTTATACTAAAGTGAACAAAGGTCAAAGGGAAGAAAAGAAACCTTTGACAAAAGTCTCGTGAGATATTTCCCACCGGAGATGCCGAACCAATGCTACATCCTGAGTCGTAAAAGGAAAAGGCTGGACCCCCAGAGTGCCTAGGTCACCCTTTATGAAGCTAAGGTAGGTAAGAACACCTTGATTAATCAGATGCTAGTGAAGGGGCACCAAGAATAGTTCTCCCGAATCATCACCAAACCACTTTAACAATTGTCGAAGCTTATTGTGGAAGGTGGTGTAATTCTCCTTCGAGATACGGTCATCGATAAGTCGGCATGGAACCTTGACATCAATAAGATCCCTAACTTTCCAGGCCATCTGGAGCTTCCATACAGGATCAGCATGAATGAAGAAAAACTCTTTATGCCACCCTTTGTGGCTGGTTGGGCACTTCCACGTAAAGTTATATTTTATTATAGACATCTCTCAGGGCCCGAAGTAATAAAAGCAACTTTGGGACTTGGTCAGTATCTTATAATATTGGAGGAATGTCTGGGAAATGGGGGAGACAACAAAACATCACAAAGGGTTAAGAAAACATTTATATGGCTATAGGTATTCGGGCTAAATTGGTTGACCGCCACCCCATGAGCTTTAGCCAAATACCGAAGGAAATGAGAAGGAGGAAATCAGAGACCACATTCCAAATGGCCTTTAAAGACAACCATCCACCCAACCCCGGGCTCATAAACCTTGCAATTATTGGTAGGGACCCTGGTATGGATTGACCGAGGGAGAAAATAGGTAGACTGCCACTCCTGAATCAACTCAGGGGTGGCTTTGCTAGTGAAGTGTTCTACCTCAGACCAGTAGCCTTTTGGCACGATCCCCTTAACCTCTAGAAGGCATGGATTCGAAGGCCGAAATGTAGAAGGAGAAGGAAATACAAGAGCCATTTTTTTATCTTTAAGCACGGGCCTGGAGAAAGTTGTCCAGGGAGAGGATTGGAATGAAAAAGAACTTTGGGCAGCTCGATCAACAATAACTTTATGCCGCTGGTAGAAGGAAACTTTCGCTGGGAGATCATCGGAGGGACCTGAGGCATCGGCTAGCTTTCTCATGAACCCTGGTAGGCTACTCTCACTACCACAACTAGCACATCACCGTCATCTTTTAAAGAAGCTTGCCGCCTGAAGGAGGGTAGGACGATCCGTTATTGAAAAACATGAGAGAGGAAGCAAGAATGAGAAGTGAGGATTCTATTCCAATTCTGTACTACTTAAGGTGAGTCTGGAAATACGAAATGTCGCTAAGAAATCAAACCATACAGTTGATCCAAAAATGGATCCCGAGATTCACGCCAGAACAGAACCGCCATAACCCCGGAGGAAGGGATCCGGGAGTCACAAGGGAAGGGTTAAGTATTAGGCCTCCACTGACAAATGCCCGGCGGAGAGTATCCGAGAACTAAAAATGGGGCCATTCACAAGGCCCCAGCTCTCAAATGGCTGGATGCAACAGCCTCCGGGAACCAAAATGGGGGTAGTCACAAGGCCCCAACTCTCAAATGGTCTGACATCATCTGGGAACCAAAATGGGAGCCATTCACAGGGCCCCAGCTCTCAAATGGCCGGATGCATCAACATCCAGGAACCAAAAGGGGGCCATTCACAAGGCCCCAGCTCTCAAATGGCCGGATGCTGATGCATTCGGGAACAAAAAAAGGGGCCATTCAAAAGGCTTCAGATCTCAAATGGCCGGATGCATCATCATCCGGGAACCACAAGTGAGTCCATTCACAAGGGCCCAGTTCTCAAATGGCCGAATGCATTAACATCCGGGAACAAAAAGGGGGGCCATTTACAAGGCCTTTGCTCTCAAATGGCCGTATGCATCAGCATCCGGGAACCAAAAGGGGGGCCATTCAAAAAGCCCTAGCTCTCAAATGGCCGAATGCATTAGCATCTGGGAACCAAAAGGGGGGCCATTCATAAGGCCCCAGCTCTCAAAACAACTAGAAACATCAAGGACCCCTCAGTCAGGACATGCAATCTGGACTCCTTCCAGTCCGCCATATCCTTGTTCGGGGTGAAGTGATATCCAATAGGCCCAAAACTAAGCCATCTAGGTACAAATTAGGCTAACAGACCCAAAAAGCCCATAAAGATGCTTAAGTTAGCAACCCAGGAACCGAGCCCATTAAAAATGACCGAGAATGTACTACCCGAACATACAAGCATACAGACCAAAGTCATACCCTTAGCACATGGCTGCCTGATGGCGGGCCTCCTGGATATCTTCACCTCGTGTCCTCTGCCACAAACCGCCTCTTTCCTACCAAATATTTCGGATGTACAACCCTATTACACAAGACTATATAAGCCCACATCATTCCTACATTTGAGGTAATTATTCACTCTGCCCTAGGTTTGGAACATTCTCTTTGCTCACTCATTATACTGACTTAAGCATCGAAGGACCCACCACCGAGAAAAACTCCGGTGCGGTCTACAGTTTCTGTTGCTTACGTAGGCTATACCACGCAACCAAGAAGATGGAGCTCAATGTGACCAAGACTAGGAGACAGAAGCTCAAGAGTGTGGTGGTCCCCACCGAAGGGCCGCCACCACTAGCAAACCCCATCATCTGCCCCTGCCCTAGATCTAAGCCTAAAAGGCTTGGTAAGGCTATTATCAAATCTTACTGCCTCATATGCATCAACATGTACCTAAAAATCCAGCAATAAGTCCTGGTACGAGAGTCTTTGAACAAGTATCAACATAGAAGCAAATGACTCTCAAGGCAACTCAAACGACTTGGTACAATATAAATATGCATCAAAGATCATGTACACAAGTCACAAACAGGCAAGGCATCGCAAATACAACATGCTAGTAAATGTGTGAGAAGCATTGAACATTTCAAGTATGCGAACTAAGCATAAAGGCCTATGTTGCATGCATCAATCAACAACATGACATGGAGTTGTGAGCATTTCAGAACACAATGATCAATGACACTCAAAATAGCATACAATGTAGTATATGTGTTATGTCTAGGTTTTCCAAGTCAAAGAATTACAGTGGAGCTAGGCACTTTTCACATTTACGCTCATAAAGGTTGTTAATACTTCACACTTTGCAACAACATGCTCAAAGTATAAATAGGAAGAATTCAACCAAGCTAACATACTTCATATCACTCAAACACCATTTAGAAGTTGTACAAATCATGCAAGTCACAAGATCTCAACATTTAAGCCTGCAATCTCCAAATGTATAGTTAAGCTCAAAAGTGTGAAATCTTTACCTTGATGGCTCAATTGAAAGATTAGAGACTTACTGAGGCTAGCTTGTGCTTGAAATGTGGTGTTTGATCATGTTGGAAGGTGTTTTGTGTGACTTCCGAGGTTGAGGTAGAGATTGGGTAAAGAAGAGGAAAACTGTCAAATTGTAGCGGCTCTGTGCGCTAGGCCTATGCGCTGAAGCTCAGCACAGAGGTCACAACTTTTTCAAAGTTCTTTTCAGTATGGTATAATATGCGCACACTTTACTCAGAGTTGAGCACACACTCAGTGCATGAATCTGGAAAAATTACATTTTGGGGTGGCATTGGTGTAGTGTGCGCACATCCAACGCACACATTGGCGCACACCTTGCGCACTAAGCACATTGCCATATAGTTGAGGTTCTGCACTAGAGGGTAGAACACAATGTGAGCGCATAAGAATTGATAGAGTATTTCACCTTTTTGTGTAGCGCACAACTGTGCACTGCTCTGCGCACAATGTTACCTGCATACGTTACCTCATTTATCCTTAGCAATGACAATCATAGTACAATGGCTCAAATAAGGGATCAAACCCAAGAGAATCAGAGTGCCTAGAGTATGAACGTGAAATGGGTGTGTCTAATATAGTATGATATGCAATGGACAACAAAGAAGGTGGTAGATATCAAGGTGAGAATCTGAATGTGAATAAGCAAGGTGAATGAGAGCATGGAAGGGAATGAAAACAGTACTTGCGAAATTCAATCATGGGTTCTCTAATGTGATTGTGCGTCCTAAAGATAACGCGTACACAACTAATCTTATGTCCTAGAGGTAGGTTATCTCTAACTCTACCAATTGATCATGGAGGTCATCTCTAACTTCGCGTAATCAACCATCCAATCCACTAGGATTGGAACCTAAACCACTTGACATCGTAAACAACACACGTAATGTCACCCCCTCGCTTGGCGGAAGTAATGGAGCGGGGCGGAGAGGGGAATGACTTGCCCAAAAGGAGGCTTATTTGGTGCAGCGATTCCCATAAGCCGGCCCGGTATTACTTGACTCCCAAGCTTGATGCAACAAGCATACCGAAAGATGGCACATTCATAAGGTACAAAGGAGGAGGATTGCACTTCAAGTCTCAAGTCACAAACACTTAAGCAAAACTTTCATAAAGACATAGGCGTAAAACCATGGAAACTTAGGGCAACAAATGCCCATCTCAAGCAACAACACAAACATGTCCATACTTATCCATAACATACACCAAGCATCAAGGAATCATGGACAATGGTAGATTCAACACTTATGTACAATGACCAAGACTCAAATCATGCCAGTATTGATCAATCATACAAGTCACAATTTGTGATTCATACTACATGTACATATGCATCTACACCTACAGAGGCTCGATCCCGATAGAGCAGAATACATGCGGAACTTGAGGGAACAAAACAGAGAAGCACATAGATGATCACCTCAAGATTAATGCTGCTGCTAACACAAATAAAGGAGTTAACCGTTAGTAGTTTCAAAAGTGCTCATCCAAACTTCTTAAGCAGACACAAACTCAATAGAGAACACCCCCGCACAGAACTGAAATAACATCAAGGAGCAATATGTACCTGAAAGTAAAAATCACAGAAAACCTAGCGGAGCTACTCCGCAGGTCAGTTATCAGAAGCTCCTGAAAAAGATTAATCATAAGGTGGTGAGTCCTCGAGAGGAACTTAGTAAGGGCTTAGGTAAGATAATGGTTTGAAGAGCAAACCTGCAAAAAGAGGTGAGTATGCACAAAATGCCTTGTTCTAATCAATTTATACAACCTAAGTATCACATGAACAATGATATGCACAAAATGCAAAATGAACATAAATCAGACGTCCTGAAGGATGGAAACAGATACCAGATACGACGACCCCCAGTGGATGAAGCCCAAAACAGACAGGGTTCACACACAGAACAGACGCTTGGTACCAGCGAGGGGCCTAGCTTCCCCAAAATCATCGTAATCACATAATTTATCATAAATTGATCAATGCAAATTAGATTCACAGAATTGATGACAAAGTGATCACAGAACTTCAGAATCGCAGAATTGGATCTTCCGAGCTTGAAACCTGCACGCCACTAACCTTGCCATGTAACTAGCCCCGGGGATCATCGATCCCCACCCTCAGCCTGGGACTAGCTTCAACTAACTCAATATGCATAGAAAGAAATCTTGAAATGCATATTTAAGAGAGTTGAACCCTTACCTAACAAATTGCAAAATTACTGTACCTTCCCGAGGCAGCCAAATTGACCTGAAAATCCGGCAGCATTCCAGCTGTATTTTTATATATCCCAAACTCAGAAAACACAGCTGAACAATCACACAATAATAAGGAAGGCAATCCTCAAACCATTGATCAACATCCAACACAAAAGAAGCTTTAAATCAAGCTCATTATTTTGTCCATGTCATGAAAAAGAAGACCAACCAAGCAAAATGTTGTCAAACATCCATATAAGAATTTAGAAGTGCAATCTTATTCCTATCTCAACTTAAATCCACCATTCTTCTAAAAACATAAACCTTAATTCATCATCAATAATTTCGGCCTCTTCAAGAGATGAAGAAAAGGTCAACAAAGTGAGATGTTTCCAAGCATCAAATTAACCACAAAAAATCTCAATTTCAACTCAATAATCATCAACCATCAACCTTAATTCATCACTCATAAATTCGGCCAAGACATGGGAATGAGACCAATCAAGAGAAATATTGTCAAGGGTCCACATACTTATTTAGGAACTCAATTTCATTCCTAATTCAACCCAAATCCAATATTTAACAAAGAACACCAATCTTGAATCACTCCCAATAATTCGGCCATGGCATGAACATTCAAAGGGAAGAAATCCAAGCAAAGAAAGTTTTACTAATCATCCTCCGATAAATTTAGAAGCTCAATTCCATCTTCAATTCAACATAAATCCTTAATTCAACAAAGAACACTTTCTTAACTATCCCCCTAAAATCGGCCCTTCCAAGAATAACTAAAGGAAGGAATTTCAAGATGAACCCAAGCAAGAATTGAGCCATTAAGAATCCTCACAACAATTTGGCATCTCAATTTCATGCCCATCTCATGATTCAAGAAAGAGCTGAAACCCTAGCTCACCCAAATGCTCAAATTCAGCCAAGAAAGGAAGAACACATGGAGGAAAGCTTTTTACCTCAACAAATTATCCATGAATCAACCCTTTCCTTAAGAAAATATTGAAGAAATTGATGAATAACTCTTTGCCCAAGGAGAGCCCAAAGTTTCGGCTAAGAGGGAGGAAGAACAAGATGAAGATGAACACTTTTTCTCTTTCCTCTTTCCTATATTTATCCTTATACATAATAATAATACTTTCTCTTCATTTTTCCATCTCTTTTAATTCCATATCATAATCATAAAATAAAGCCCTTATCTCTCCATCCATTAATTCCTACCGCAACATATTTTCCCATCACATAATATTAATTCCCATCAACTTTTTCTCTTACCATAAAAATTGGACACTTGTCGAATATTATAATCAAAAGTATTCACCACTTTCCAAAATATCTCTTATCATATTATTTCATATCATAACAAAATAATTCATCCTTATACCTCCTTAAAGTGGCACCAATTTTGTATGCAACAAAATTCCAATTTTGTCCAATTTTCCAAAATGACCATTTTACCATTCAAAGCGAAATTTGGCAAAATAACCCGGAATTCACGTACCAAGACCAAAATGTGAAATCCCATGGAATTAAGTCTTAAATGAAGTCCCGGAACATGATACTTAACAGAAAATGTGCCCTGCACGTTCAAAACGGAGTCCCAATAATACAGAATCCGGCCCCTGAATAAAATATTCATAAAAATTACCTATGTCTTGGGGTGGTCTGTAACACATAAGCTAAACTACCACAAATTCCTATGAGACACGGTAATCTGTGTTACAGTCACCTCTGATGAATAGTAATTTTCCATGAAAAATTGCCTGACGGTCAAAATCTGCAATTACCGAGACTCATTTTTAAACGTGCAGGAACACATTTTCTAATGATTCTCATACTCAGGGAATTAATTTGAGGTCCATTCTATGGGATTTCACATTTTTATAAGGTTTTGTGAACCCCAGGCCATTTTAAAAAAAACAGTTTCGGATGGCAAAATGGTCATTTTGGAAAATTGGACGAAAACGTCCCCTAAACCTAATTCAAGTTGCAGCCGATTTTAGAAGGGATTGGGCTGCCTTTTTAGGGTGATTATTATATATGGTATAGCCCTTGACCTAAGTTACTAGTATT
>JBBYHH010080807.1:0-15386 GCA_038382905.1 Daphne laureola
GTAGCATCTCGGAAGTATCACCGATTGGCTGCCTCATAAAGAGGGAGTTGGGATAATTTTGTGCTGCTCTTTCCCTTGGTTGCTGCCCAGACAGAACTGGGAGCCGCAAGCCTAGATGGTAGAGAGAGAGAGAGAAGGGGGATGGGAAGAGGAAAGAAGTCACAAATTCTTTTATTCAAAATCCTCACAAGTCAACAAAACCAAACCACGGCAAGTTTTGGAGCGGACCACCTTTCTTTCATGGCCGCTAAAACTAACATACGCGCCCGCCTGCCCGCCCGCCCCACCCACCCGGTGTTGGGAGTGAAGATGTGCGTCTCAGTCTCGGTCTCAGTCTCAGTCTCAGTTGCCTGTTTTAGTGATTCTTTAATTTCATATTCCCTTTTGTTGAGTGACTGGCCTGGCCGTGTACCATAATTGTTCAGTTTTTGTTTTTGTGTCGTTTGTCTTACTTAGAAAGGAATGCAGGAAGGTGGTAGGAGGGGTAGGTAGGCTTCACATTTGTGCTATTTTGATCCTCATACTGCTGCTAGTGCTACTTCCAACTTTGTTCGGACCTTGAACTTAACAAGTTTTAGGGTCAAGTCTTGAGGCTTGCCATTATAGGTATATATATATATATATATATATATAAATGTTCCATGTCCATTTCTTAGTTCTCCGAAATTTAGCAGTAATCTGCTGGAATTTGATGATGATGTGGTCCGTGATTATCCTATTTTAGGAATTCGTCTCAAATTGGTCTGTTTATTTCAATAAATTATGCACTGTTAGATGTTAAAATCACTGTTATCTTTTCATTTAATCCTTAAATTTCTAACATAATTTTTTCCCTCCGACAAGTTTTTTCTTTGCTTTTTGCTCTCTTACTTTTCTTCACCATCCTCTCATTACTCCGACTTTTCGAATCAACTGGAATTCAGAAACTCCCAACTCTTAAATTGTACTCCTATTAAAATTGAAGGACTATACCAAAAAAAAAAAAAAAAAAAAAGAAAAATCTCACTCGGGCTCTTAGCACTGCGTAAATAAAAGGTGACGATGACTTATTGGGTGAGTTAAGAAGTTTTGGGGAAATGTTAGCAGATGATGAAAGATTTCAGTAGTGATAAGTAAAGTTTAACTACTGATTACGCCTGTGACGTGGCAGCAGCAAAGGAAAGGAAGGCGGGAAATGAACGTGGCGCGTCCCGTAGCTTAAACTTCCTCTGCTCCAAAATACCTTCACTTCACAGTCACATCCATTTTCTGTGGTCCTCGTTCGTTTTCTTCATTCTATTTCTATGCTGAAGCTTCTGCTTCCCCAATTCGTTGTTACAATAGAATTATTTCCTGACAAATTGATCACTCGAGAATCTCTCTCATATATGAGTTCTGCAAATAACCACCAACCACACAGAAGCAGCCATGAGCGCAGCAAGCCCAACGACCAGTTTCAGCAGCAGCAGCCTCAAGAGCAATCACAGCTGGCGGCTGAGGCCGAGGCTCACTCCTGCTATCAAATGCCGCAGCAATTTCCCAGTCTTCCGACCGTTTGCTTCTGCCCAAGGCAGCGAGGATGACAACAAACCTAGAAATAAGCGGATTCTGTCTCCGGAAGCGCAGAAGCAGCAGATCAGCTTGGACGACGTGAATCCGGTAGGGTTAGGGCGGAAATCGAGACAGATTTTCGACGAGGTGTGGAGGAAGTTTTCTGGATTAGGTCAGATTTCGAGAACGACTCGAGCGGATGATCGTGAAGCGTTGGAGTCTCTGCTCATTAGAGAGGGACCCATGTGTGAGTTCGCTATTCCTGGTGCCCAGAACACTACTGTGCTTGTTGTCGGCGCCACCAGCCGGATTGGTCGCATTCTTGTCCGGAAGCTCATGCTCCGAGGCTATTCTGTCAAGGTATATATATATCTGGTGCTTTCACCTGTCATTCTTGTCTTTAGTTGAATTGTATCAATCCTCATGAATTGAGATTAGCACCTTGATGTATTCTTTCTGCTGGGTCTGCTTCTACTATCGGCTGAACATGGTTTCTAGATGTTGTGTCAAGGCTGAGACTAGTACTCAACCAGTTTGTTGATTTTCGTTCATCTGTCTAGTCTCTCTGCCAATGTGGGATGACATGTTTGGCTATTAGAGCTACAGATATTCATTGTATTTTCTTTGATTAGGCTTTGGTGAGAGAAATGGACGAAGAGGTGCTAGGCATGCTTCCCAGGTCAGTTGAGGTGGTAATTGGGGATGTAGGTGAACCCTCTACCCTTAAAGATGCCGTGGATGGTTGCAACAAGATTATTTATTGTGCCACTGCTCGTTCTCCCATCACCGGCGATCTTGTCAGGGTTGACCACCAAGGGGTTTACAACCTTACAAAAGCATTCCAGGTTTCTCTTCCTCAGCCTTTTTTTTTTTTTTTGCAACATCTGTTATACCTCGATAATGTTTATTATATATGTAAGGTACTCCATCCATTTATTTCAGGATTATAACAACAAACTGGCGCAACTGCGGGCAGGGAAAAGTAGTAAATCTAAGCTTACCATTGCCAAGTTTAAAAATGCAGATTCTTTAGAAGGGTGGGAAGTACGTCAAGGAACATACTTCCAGGATGTGCTTGCTTCCAAGTATGATGCTGGTATGGATGCTAGATTTGAGTACACTGAAACTGGGCAGGCTGTTTTCTCAGGTAAAGTAAAGTTGTTTGGTATCTGCTTCGAGTAGGGGGTGCACACTGATTTATTTCCTTACTGTAATTCTAAGACATGACATTCTTTCAGTTAACTCTCATCTGTTTACTTGCAATGCCACTCTAGGTTATGTTTTCACCAGAGGAGGGTACGTAGAACTCTCGAAAAGGCTCTCACTTCCCCTGGGTCGCACCCTTGACAGGTATTCATGCTGCAGCAGTAACTTTGGCTCATAGCATTTTGAGCTATGTTATACTACTAGTTAATAAGGTTATCTTGCCTAGCCTTGGAAGCAATCTTGGCTTCTGCATCATATTTCACTAAAACAGCCAATTTGTATTCAGTCTGTTACTGATCCTATTGGTGACAGGTATGAAGGGCTTGTTCTTTCCATTGGTGGCAATGGTAGATCTTACGTTGTGATTCTTGAAGCTGGTCCATCTCCTGATAATTCTCAAAGCAAATTGTATTTTGCAAGAATCAGCACAAAAGTGGGATTTTGCAGGGTAATGGCCTCATATTACCAAACCGTGAAGCTATTGTATACCTTTCTCAATTTATTCTGGCTCTTCACCCACAATGTTATCTTTCACGACTTCAATTTAATATCTTTGAATAAATATATATGGTAGGTCAGAGTTCCATTTTCATCGTTCCGCCCTGTGAAACCAGATGATCCACCATTAGACCCGTTTCTTGTGCATACACTGACCATTCGTTTTGATGCAAGAAGACAGGTTTGTTTACTTTACAGACTATCTCCTGCTTGCAAATTCTCATTGGTTAGCTCAATAAAGGCTTTTTTCTTTATTAACTTTATCATTCTATGACTACTAGTAGGGGAAGAGATGTCTGAGAAATAACAGATTACTATTAGCAGAAAAGTTGCATCATACTCCCTAGGTCCCAGAAAAGAAGATCCATTTTCTTTTTTGGGTTGTCTGAGTAAAACTGATATGTTTCCTTTTTGGAAGCTTTTTCACATCGACTTTACTTTATTACCATCACTTTCCCTTCCCACTCAAAATAGTTACTTTGGTCCTATTTTACTTTAATATCCTCAAGTCAACAACATTTTGCAATCTGTGTGTCTAGTCAAATGGAGTATATTTCTTTACTGGTGGATGGGGAGAGTATTTGACCATTTCCTTTTTGCATCTTCGTTTCATTTTAACAACTTCCTGGAATACATCAAGTAGAAATAAATGTACACCTAAACTTTCATGCTGAGGTTTTTTTTATAGAATGGTCTTTTTCAATGCAGTAAAATGCCTTTGTAATTGTCATTTGATTAGGCCGTATTCTACATAGTACTGTCGACCTGCATTTTGCTTTCTTATTAATTTGTTAGCGTAGAGTTGGCCTTGCACTTTCTATTCTTGTTAGATATTTTAGGCTGATAATTAATTTGTTGTGCTATCATGTTAAGAGCTTTTCACTACTTCGTAATTTTGGCATCAGTTAGTGAATTCAGATGTTTGATTTATAGCAAAATCTATTATGTGCCTGACATTTTGTATTTCATTCTTCCAAACTTCGTGACACGCTCATGCCTCCAGAAACCAATCGAAGGACCCGCAGGAATGAACCAAGACCCTAGAAGCTTCAAACTAATATTTGAATATATCAAAGCACTGCCTGTAAGGGTTGCATCTATATCTCTTTCTTTTTATCTGATTAAAGGTTATATCTCGCCATTGTACTGGGCATATAGTCATTTTATTAGTGTAGCTTTCTCTGATATCTTCCCTACTGTGGTGCTCTGCAGACTGGACAAGAAACAGACTTTGTCCTCGTCTCGTGTACTGGATTGGGAGTAGAACCTTCCCGAAGGGAGCAGGTTATTAGAGCTAAGAGGGTCAGTATTATATATTGTTTTTGTTCCATCATGTATTTGAACCTTCCCTATTTTCTTCTGACGTATATCACTACCCTAAACTTTGTCAGGCTGGGGAAGATTCATTGAGGAGGTCGGGCCTTGGTTACACCATTATACGTCCTGGTCCTTTAATGGTATTGCTGTCTCAAGGAATCTTTGAAGTCTTGTACAATGACCATGATCTTTTGAAAGCAAAACCTTCCTTATTACTACTATGCATGTGTGTGCATGCATCCACATGGACAGGGATTATTTGAATGGTTCAGTGGCAAAACTTCTTGGCCAACTTTTTCAACTTCTGAGTAAAAACAAAAGGGTCTAATACTTCAGTTCTTATGGCTGAGCAGAAGAATCCTTGTCATGATGCATGTTGCGCTGATGCCTTTTCCTTTATTGGTACATTCCTACCAAGTTCATCAAGCAATCACTAAATGCTCACGGGGTAAGCTTTTGTCGCAGGAGGAACCTGGAGGCCAACGTGCTCTCATATTTGATCAGGGGAACAGGATCTCACAGGTGAGGATGAATTAATGATTACAGCAAATAAAGGGTTGATTCATGGAGACATTGACTCAGTAGCCTTTGTAATTAGGGAATAAGTTGTGCTGATGTGGCGGATATCTGTGTGAAAGCATTGCATGATTCAACAGCACGGAATAAGAGTTTTGATGTGAGTATAGTTGACACAGAAACTTCTTCTGTATGTTTGTCTTAACTTTTAACAGATTCTTTCTAATGAGAAATTCTATATTCTCCCAGGTGTGCTATGAATATGTCGCCGAGCAAGGAAGGGAACTATATGAATTGGTGAGAAGCAAAACTCGGAAAAATCTCGAAGAAAGAAAACTTTTTCAATCTAAGTTACAAACTGCCGGACCTCCGCAGTCACAAGGACTGCTTACTTGAGGATGATCTCTATAATCCCGAGACTAAAAAACTCGCAATTTAATATTTATCAGATCATAGAACCATCTTTCATTTCTTGTCTTCCCCTTTTCAGGTAGCACATTTGCCGGACAAAGCAAACAATTACTTGACTCCGGCGCTATCTGTTCTGGAGAAGAACACTTGAACACTTCTCTCCCTATAGGAGAAGCTGTAACTTGTAATTTGCTGACAAGATAGAAAAAAGGGAAGCCTACGGCATGCTGCCTGTCACGGTAATTGTGGAAACCAGAATCGGCAGCGCTCTGTGGTGATTCCAGGAAAGTTGTTTATATGCTGTTGTGTATATTTATAGGTTGCTTATATAGCAAGAGTACTATAAAGAGAAGATCGTAAGGGAAAAAAAATGCCACGTGACGTTACAGATTCTGTTTTTATTTATTTATTTTTCTTTCATACCAAAAACCTGCAGCAACGCAGTCTCATGCTTTTTTCAACTTCAATGGAAAACTGTATTATTTGACAAATAATGATGGATTTATTGGAGTTTGAACAAATCTAACTGTGTTAATAAGAATGAATAATTTGAATTTTGATCAAAACGGTAATTCTAAGAAGTGAAACGACATGAAGAAGGAAGTATAAGGGGGATGATGTGGCATCTCCTGATTAGGATGTCAGTGCCACTACGGTCAACAATTCACCAAATAATAATTACGTGAGTAGTGTCATTTGGGTACCTAATTACCTATGAGTCCATCTCACTCTTTATGTAATTGTGATTTTGTGCTTATTTATTGGCTGAAAATAAATGAAATGTGCTTTGTGAGTTTTGGAAATCAATGAAATGTATGGATATTTAGTGCATAAATAGTGTCCGGCGAAATGCCTGAATGATTTTAGAGTGTGTTCTACACGTATATTCAAGTCCTATAGATTTGAGATAACATTTTAGTTTAATAGGTTTGCTGAAATTAAACTCATATTGTTAACACTTGAGTTCTATAGGTTTAACAAGGTTTACGTGTTAAACAACGTTAATGTCACGACTAAGGTTGTAAACGAGTCGAGTTTATCCGAGTTTTAAAAATTTAATTTAATTTAATTTTTTTTTCAAATTTGACTTGAAAATTATATGAATGAATTCCAAATAAGTTTTAAATCAATTAAACTTGAGTCGAGTTTAAGTTGCTCACTCATTTTAATGGTAAAAGTTAATAAAAAATCGAGTTGAGCCGGACAGCTCAGTGTTCAAGCTTGATTTGAATTATGTATCGAACTTTATGAAAAGTTGACTCGAATTCTTTTCTTGGAGACACTTGATGACTAGGAATAGTGTGATAAATTGATGAAGCATGGGTATTGTGGATTCGGCTTATCTGCGGTGATCGTATTTTACGGTACACCACAGATGATGTCATGTGTCACAAATATTGTTATCTTTTAGTTATGTGGATACATGATATTATCTCTAGTTTACCGTAAAATACGATCACCGCAGATAAGCCGAATCCGAGTATTGTGACAAGTCTCTTCAATGAGACTTGGTCACCCACGCATGAGTTGAATTTTTTGTTTCATGGCATGTTGAGTTTGGCATGGTTAATCTTCAACCATATAAATAGGCTCATTTGTTCCATCCCAAAATGCGCAACACAAAAGTAACATTTGTTTGTAGAGATTTAGGAAACTCTTGTTCCTTAAGAATTTGTATTGATAAAAATTCTCTTAGTGATCGGGTGTAACCGGGTTTAAAGTTTAAGGATTGTGAGGAATATTTGAGTGTTTTTTAAAATATTCTACCGCTTCTACCTGTGGATATAGGTCATCTTGACTGAATCACGTAAATATTTTGTGTTATTTTTTTTCTATTTCTCACTCTGTTTCGCATTCGTCACAACAAATTTTAAAATTTATTGAAGCTTTATTTGTTTTCTTTTTCGAAGGAGTGAGCTTTTTTTAATCGAGCCAAACTCGTGATTTATTGATCTTGGTAACCATTCTTCTCGTAATTATTGATCTTGGTAACCAAAAGAATGTTAGGAATGACATTTACCGTTATGCGATTGAGAATCATAAATAAATCTTTAGTGCACTTAGGGATGATAACGGTGTGGATAGTAACCACAAATCGCAAATAACCGTCCGTTATTAGCGGATTTAACCGCGGGTTTGCGGTTACGAATTTATTTTTCACCCGTTAGTTTTGCGGTTGCGGATAACGGGTAGAGGGTATCTGCATCACAGTTAACTATCATCCGCAGCTTACGGATACCCGTAATCCGTAAATAGTCAGTCCATATTATATTTACATGTTACCTGACCCATTATTCTCAACCCAACATACTAACCCAAGCCAAATAGAAATCCTGATAATCTAACCATTTTTTTTTATTTCTAAAGAAGCTAAATGTTACCCACTAAAAATTATAGTGTGTGTACTCAATTATTGTTTTTACAGTATATAAATTATAGATGTTTAAGTATTTATAAAAAATTTATAGATATTTATTATATATTGCGGTAATATCCGTGAATATAATTACGATGTGCAAATACCCGTAATTTACGATTGTGGATTTAAAATTATAATCATAATAAATATAACCGCTAGTCACGAATTATGAAATCATTACCACCCAAACTGATCACGATCAGCAACCAAATTGATTTTAATCAATGTTTCCGAGACTATTATTCTTGGTTGAGGTATATAAGTATATAGTTTCCAGTTTCTAATTTCTCTACTAGTTAATTTGTCTGTGCTGAAAAAGAGTCCAACAGAGTTCCTCAGTGATCCAATTTATTTATTACGCAAAAAAAAAAAGAAAAAACTGAACTGACTGACAGACTGATGAGAATTAAGCGGCGGCTACGTACGGTACGGTTGTTTGGACCACAAACACCTCATCACAGCCGCGACCAAGGTTTCACCAGAGCGAATAACGACGACGCCGGCGATACGTACGGCGCCTTGGCGGTTGGCGGCCGCTCGTCATCCTCCTCGTCCGTGGCGGCCTCATCGACCATCTTCCTGGTCAGAGCAGGGGAAATCGAGGGGCGAATGTCGACGAGGTGGGACTTGATGCGGTGGAGCGCCTCCTTGGTGAGTCCCTGAGCGGCCACCGTCACCGTCTCCAGAAAGTTCCGGGCGTTCTCCACCGCCTCAACAGGCACCTTGGCCGCCGACAGCTTCTCCAGCACCTTATCCTTGACGGCGCCCAAGTTTCTCCGTATATGATCGGCTGCGACGTTCATGTTTTTGTTGGGCTCGGTTTTGATTGCAAATTCTGGAGAATAGAGCTCGCCCTGACCTACATCATCGCCACTCTTACTTCTTGTGGTGCTCGCTTTGCAAATCCATATCTGTGGATCTTGTTTGTTCCGAAAGCGATTTGGTGTCTGTCGGTTTCCGGATCTGCTCCTCTTTCTCCTTGGGATGATCGGAGAGACGAGCGGTGCCACAAACAACTACTCCAATGAATCTCAGATTGTCGTTTTCTGGGCTCTTTCAAGATCAGATCATTACACCGGGGGGGGGGGGGAGGGGACCATTTTTGCCACCCCATTTTATCTCTAATTGCAGTTAGCCCCTCAATTTAGAAAAACTGTATGATATACTACTACACATCTTACCAAATACTAGTAATCAATCCCCCCAAATCTTTTCCAGAGTTAATAAAAATGATTTTTTTTTTAATATTCGTTTATCATAAAAGGACATCTGGCACACTAGGCGTTTTCAAGGACACAATATACATCTTTATCAAAAAAGAGTGAACCTTCGTCACGCTACAATCTCGGCCGACAAACATATACAATGACAAAGTCTATTTATAAGTCATACAATTGAAGGTAGAGAGTGACTTTATATGAGTTTTTGCTCCTAAAGTCACCATTTGTTTTTAATTGTATGAAGTATAAACAGTGTCTTCTGAGAAGATCCACCATAGTAGTAACTGGGATGATAGATATATGATAAACAACTATTCCCACCTTGGGCTGGAGGCCCCATCATTACTGGATACGGAGGTTCAACGCTCGGCCCAATTTCAAAATCGTAAGCCCAATAAGATTCACAAGCCCAATTTGATTGGATTGGATTGGATTGGGGTAGAGTAGTTTTCTCCGTAGCAAGGAAGAAGAAACACCCTCCTCCGCCGTCTCCACTGCAAAACCTCTATACTCGCCATCGGAAAGGGCTTTCTGCAAGCAGTCCCGTCTCCACACACCGCCGTTGGTTCAACGGAGCTTGGATTTGAGAGAAGCGACGCGGGGAAGAAGATGAACAAGAAGGAGATACTGAAACTTGCCAAAGGTTTCAGAGGAAGAGCGAAGAACTGCATAAGGATCGCCAGGGAGAGAGTGGAGAAGGCACTTCAGTATTCTTACAGGGACCGTCGCAACAAAAAACGCGACATGCGCTCGCTTTGGATCCAGCGCATTAACGCCGGCAGCCGCCAACACGGCGTACGTTTGCTTCTACCTCATTTCCGTATCTCTTACCTTTCTTCCTTCTTGTTCTGATGCATCTTCGTGTCAATTTCATGAACTAGGACTATTGAACAGTTGTTTGTGAATTGTGTTGTAGAATTAAGAATCTTCCAAATAACTGAAGGTTAGAATCTTAGACGATATAGCTTAGTCATAAGTCGAGGTGGATATGTTGGTTTTCTTTAACATGTGATCTAGAGTTGGTAATATGAGAATTGTTCCAGTTTTCAACTATTTGCGGCGTTCTAAATGCTAGTGTGTGTGTGATCGGGTCTTGTTTATGTTGCTTCTATGTTCAATTCCATGGGTGCTTGAAGATCAAGGTGCAGTTTTGTTGTGGCTTATGTACCTATGATGGCTACTCCTAGAAGAATTCTGAACACTAAAGATTCAACAAAGTAGGGATAGCATCCTATTGACAGTTGCTCATTTGAAGCAGTACTTAAGTTTGTCAACATTTACTTGGAATAGGAAGCTCTCTTGTTTTCCTAGTTGTTGCAAGGAAATGCTATAGAGCTAATAAGTGTTGATTAGATTCAAATATTTAATACAGTCAAATTCAGTCACCCCTCTCCCGGTTCCTTCTGTTCTTGCTTCGTAGATACCATACCAAGCATTGTGATCTGTTGTCTCCTTCTGAAATAAGAGTGGGCTTAGTTTCTTCCAGCTAAACATTTGTCAAGGAAAAAGGAGTAGAAGGTTATGGCCACAGTTTTTCACTTAAAACTTTTGATGTGTCTGGTACTGATGTAACTTGAGGGACACCTAGTCTGTTTATTTGAGCAATTTGGCAGTGTTCTAAATTCTAATGTAGTAGAAGTTTCCTCAACTAACCATTGGCTAGATGGATGACAGGATTTTGTTTGTCCAAATCCAGATCTAGCTCATTGATGCTCATAGTTACCTCTCCTTTTTTTTTTTTTTTTTTTTTTGTCCATGGACTGTGGATAATATATGCATGCTTTCCGACGGTTGTTAACTTGAAAATCGTTCTCTCTCAACCTCATGCATTGTCCAAGTTGCTGTGTTTTAAGCTTCAGCTTTCTTTGTAGTGTGACGGTGAACTAGTCCTGTTTCCATTACGGTCACTGATTGCTTTTTTATTTTCTTCTAAACAGGTTAACTATGGCAATTTTATGCATGGGCTTATGCAGGAAAACATTCAACTTAACAGGAAAGTTCTTTCCGAACTGGCAATGCATGAGCCTTGCAGCTTTAAAGCCCTTGTCGACATCTCACGCGATGCCTTCCCAGGGAACAAGAATATAGTACTTCCTATCAGGAAAGCAAACATTTCCATAGATGCATGATTAATTGTCCAGACATGCAGTTTTGTATCCAAGTCAAAACAAGCGTTCGTTTCAGATGTTGTGGTTTCATGTTGAGGTCACTAACATGCCATGAAAATGAAGGGATTTGGTTCTTTGTTCATCTTTTGGTTACAGCTAGTTGTGTGTGCTGCACTTTTACCATCTCGATTTGCTGTAAAGCCTTTTGTTCGCACTTACAGTTACAATGCGATGAGATAGCTACACATTCTGTTAATATGGGTCACAGCTCAACTGATAGCTAACCAAAGATCATTATGAAACTAAGCAATGGCAAACTTTGAACATCCCACAGGAATCATGATCAAATGAGAACATGTCACAACTTCCATCGAGTTTAATTATACCCTTCCTATAAACCCTGTTTAACTGAAAATAGCTTAACTTGAACAGCTTTCCTTTTGACAAAAAATGTACATAGATGTTTGAAAACTAGAGATTCCAGGATCCTAGCTTTATAATAATTTCTATGACTACAAGTTGTTTCTCTTAGCTTACACTTGCTCCGGCTTGACCTGAAATGGAGATGGTGGTCTGTCATTACTAGCTCCTTCAACTTCCATGGAATCATCAACAACCCAGTCATCCATCGGATCAACCTCATCAGCCAGAAGATCATACTTCTTACCCAACTGAGAATGCTGTGATTTCAACTGCAAATTATAGTGAACAAAGGCTAGATCAGCAAGTGTTTGTTGCTCTATTGGACTTGTCCCTCTTGAAAGAAGCCTCTCTGCCAAGCTCCTGTTGAGTCTGTATTTCGAAGCTCCAACGCAAGTCTGGCTCAGAATTCTTGTGGCAAACTGCTGCAGTTCAGGATACTGGCCTCCATAATGTGACCACCACTGGACTGCATATTTGGGAGAAAATAAAATGATCAGCTTTACAAATTCTCAATGACACACACACACACACAAATGTCAAGGATATAATGAAAAAATTAATTCCCTTACTGGGTGAAAATTTGGTTCTTTGGCTACTTCCCTCCTTGAAAATGCCTTCTGATTTTCTATATGCGTCAAGCTGCAAAGAAATCGTGTCCTGAAGACATTGATTCTGTATCATACGCACGATGCAGCATAACAGCCCAAAGGAAACCTCATCATCACCGTAGAAATCAGTCGAATAGAACAGACTAGGGTTCAGGTAATAACCAGCAGCATGGATAGGGCTATGGAGAATGGTGTTCCAGATCTCATCAATCACTTCCCAAAAGGGCATATATTTTTGGCCTTTAAGCTCCTCTTTTATGGTCTCTTTTGCTTGATCCATGGTTTCATATATGAATCCAACTTGTGGTTCAGCTCCATTTATCAAGGACAGAACACGAACTAGAGGTAGAGTAACCTTCATAGCCACAACAGCCCCTTTCCAGAAAGAGGGATCTCCAACTAATTTAGCTACCCTCTTCCCCTTAACACTTGAAGCCCATCTTGAGGCATTCCAAGCAGATGAACAAAACATTGCTTTCAACTTCTCCTTTTGTTGAACTATATTTTCCAAAGTCAAGAAAGGCATAGCAGTACGTATCTTCGAGGGCACAATAAGGTCATGACCATTGGTATACTCTCTCACAAGCTTTAAATTACTTGCATGACCATGAATAAATCTTGAAAGTATCTTGGCTTTGTCTAGTGTTTGCTTGATTCCATCCATCATTCCAATCTTCTGTAGCATTAGCTCAATGCAATGAGAGGCGTTTATTACCCAGAACAATGACTTGTGAGTGTCCACAAACCGCTGGCCTAAAGCTTCTGTCCAGTCCGTTGTAGAAAAGGAAACTATTTGAACAACATTTTCAATGCCTACATCCTGAATAACCCCATCCACCAAGGCCTCCAAAGTATTAATGTCATTAACAAAGTCTGAGATATCCACCGAGCAAAGATAAACAGGGCCCTGTGGGGATTCAATGATAAAATTGACCAAGTTTCGACCTTTACTGTCAACCCATCCATCCAATAAAATACTGCATCCAGTGCTTGTCCATGATTGTCTTATACTCTTCACATGTTCATGCATTTCGTTCACTGCATCATGGAGAATCCATCCTTTTAACTCCTGGAAACTTGGGATTTCATTCTTGGTCCAACCATTGCTGGAAGCATGACATATCAAATTATGGAAGCTTGGAGAACTGGCAGCACTGAAGTCTGTACATGTTTCAAAGAAAAATCTACCAATGGATTTTTTAGCTCGCGTGGATGATGAATCCGGTTCTTGCACGCCGACAGAAGGGGTCTGAGGTACAGTATGCACATTGAAACCATTTCCTGACTCGGGAGCTGAATCTGTAAGTTCTCCACTCGCAGAACTAGATGTCTGAGCAGATTTACATTTCGGCTTCTTAGAAATTCCATCACAGCGATTCCTCTTCCAAATGAGATCTTGTTGATGCAACTGTATGACTTCCCTGCTGAGAACTGCAGAAGTTTTCTCCTGCACTTTGCCTCTAGTTTCAAGTACTTGGGTTTTAAAAGCCACTCTCACATTTTCAGGAACTAATTCACAAGGTATGACATCTCCACGTATACCAGCCAAGTGGTACTTGAGACGAGAAGAACCAGACACCACTTTCCCACAATAACTACATCTAATTCTAGACTTACTGTGTTCTACAACTTCACCATGATCATGGATATTATTGATAGAGGATTCAAAGGCAGACATTTCCTGTATAAAGCTAACACTTGTAAATGTCTGTCACCATAGGTACGTACGTCTAGGCCTTGTCAATAATACACACAGGAATATACTACTTCCCAGCGAGTTAATACAATTTGTGGATTCTGGTTCCTCTCTCATGCACTGCTGATATACCTACATCCACAATCAGCGAGTTTGATGTTATTAAAACTTCAAACTCGAAACATTTTAATGTATAAATTCGGGACCTTTTTTGTTTTTGTTTTTTTACAAAAATCGTAAATTAAAGTGTGCACTATCAAATTGTTTTCTTTTTCTTTTTCTTATTTTTCTAGTATGTAATCCAATATAAAGAAATCAAGTCAAAACATTCTTTTATTGTGGGCAGAGGAAGTAAAATACTCCTATTTTCTTAGTTAGAAAATTATTCTCAGTAAATTCATCTTAATAATCTCATCTGAATTTCCTCTTTCCGTCCATTAACATAGCTGAAATAGTTAATTCTCACTTTCCCTCCCTGCAAGGCACATCAGTGATTGTAGAGATTTCGAAGAAAAGAGATGGAAGAATTGGTTTCAAACCGAATTGCAGATCAGAGAGATGCAAATGAAAAGGAAGGATTAGAAGAATTGGTTTTGGGGAAAATACACGCCCGGCCGGAACCAGAAGGCAATATGAGAGTTTTCCATTGTAGTCCTGTGGACTTACCAGATAGATCAGACGGCAAGCATCAACCTCAGCCTCCGGCGAACAGCTTCAAGGAAGGCTCGCCTGAAACTGGAAGTGAACAACTCGTTAGCCGCGGCGGCGTTTATACTTCACCAGCACGAGACGGTCCACCCTGTCTACGTACTCTGTTCTATCTCTCCAAATCCAATTGCTCTTGTTCTGCAAGAGAAGAGGGGGGGAAGGAGAAGAAGAGGGCAAAAAACACGATGCCAAAATATTTATAAAAAAAAAAACAATTGTAAATAAGCGCTGAAAGTTAACGTTAGTCGTTACCGTGTGAATTTTATTTTCCTTTCCCCATTTTCTCTCGTTCCATTATTCTAGTTTACTCCTCATACTTTTAAATATTTCAGCCAATTTTGAAAGATATAAAACCACATGCTAGGGTTTATTTGTAAATATCCTCTAAACCAAAAATATGTTTACCGTTAATAGTTCTATCCAAGTTAAAGCATAGAGAAAAAAGATAAGGAGGAAAATTTATATAATTAAAGCAATAGATAATACAGTGTAAACTGTCAGCGACTGTGTTGATAAATGTTACAGCTTGCGTAATCTCACACATATTGTGGCTCTAGAATACGATAAATAATAATAAACACGGTAAGACTTCTAGTCTCAACTAGTTACGGTAGTCTATTTGGATAATTAATGTTGATTCCGCTTAATTTATACTCCATCATCTCTCCTCAATTAATTGATTCATTTATTTTGGTTATTTTGCATTATTTAATCTATGATTTTTTT